>AUXK01000203.1:0-11807 GCA_000482165.1 Strigomonas oncopelti | reverse complement strand
TTTTTTTTTTTTGTTTTATTTTTCCCCCTCCTTATTCGCCCATCTTTTTTCCTGTCTTTCTTGAAGTTACCCTCCAGCCACTGATGTCTGGAACAACACGCAAATGGACATAAGTATGATATCACACACACACACAGCAAGCAGAGATGGAGCAATACAGAAACAAGCAATGATACAAACAACAGCGACATTCAAAAAAAAAAATTAAGAGCATTAACAAATATTCATATATATATATATATACCCACCATTTTATTTCTTCATTCGATGTTTTTTTTTTTTTTCTTAAACGAAAATACTAGTTGAAGAAGATGTCAATGTTATCCTCTTTTTTCATCTAATACATATGCACCAAAAAATATATAAAAAAACTAACGATTTTTTTTCTCCAATGCCTTCTGTCAGTGCTGAATCGATAGCAAAAATGCACACACTCTCGTGTTATTACCTCACAATGGCTCCCCCTCTCTCAATACCTCTCTCAATTTCTTCTACGCACACACACACACCAAAGTAGTGATTTTTGTTCTGCCCGTTAGTTTGCTTTCGGCGCGTATTTTCTCTCTTCTCCCGTTTTATTCGTTTTGGAAGTGATGTTTCCCGGCCTCACCGGCGACATCGCGGCGACGCCGTACCGCGTCTTTTTAGGAACTCTCCCGACGCTCGGCGTGGAGCAGCGCTTTCTCCGCCAGCTGCAGGCCGTCTTCCCGTGGTACACCTCTCGGAAGCGCGTGAAGGAGCAGGCGAACGAGTACATCGAGATCGACCTCGCCTCGTGCGACCCCGAGCTGCTGCTCCGCTACACGCACATCTACTACGTGCGGCGGCAGCTGTACGACGAGCTGATCGAGAAGCAGCTGACGATGATCGAGACTGGCAAGGCGACCAAGGTCCCGGACCCCGCACTGCAGTCCTGTCTGATGGACTGCAACGCGAGGGTGGCGCCGCGACTCGAGTTCGAGCGCTTTCTGCTGACCAAGGCGAAGCGCGGGTGCTGTGTGCCTGGCCGCCGCGAGCTGGCCCCGGAGGCGCCGCTGGACGCGTACGACCTGCTGTGCATGATGCGCGTCGTGGAGGAGGACACCTGCGGCGTCGCGGACGCCGAAATGCAGGCCAAGTCCTTCCTCCCGCGCGACGTCGTGGAGGAGAAGGCGCGCGCGCTCTCGGCCATGCTAGTCGCCGGGGAGACGCCCAAGCCGGACAAGAAGGACGCGAAGCTGCTCCAGAAAATCATCCCGTCCGACTACACCAAGGTGGGCTGCGTGGAGAAGCTGCGCCCCGTCGACGTCACCGCGCTCTACCGCTTCACGGGCGAGCGGACGTGCCAGGTGCCGGCGGACGCCTTTTTCAAGCGGTCCCTGTACGCCCACGTCTTCCGCAAGTACGCCACCAACCCCGCCTATCTTCGTAGCACATCCATGTACTGGGCCCGGCAGTCCGGTCTGGACCCCGCCAGCCCGCTGAGCACCATGCCCCTCGACCTCGCGGTCGCCGTGACGAAGCAGCAGTCCCTCTTCCCGGCCCTCCGCTTCCGCGCGCAGTACCTCTACACCTCGCCCGACATCGCCCGTCAGCAATGGCGCGTCGAGAGCGTGGTGCCCCTCCTCTCGCTCTTCCCCGTCTTTGGCGCCCACGCCGCCGAGGACCTCGCGGCCTCCGTGATTGTGGAGCACGAGTGGCGCAAGCTGCAGCTGAAGGAGGACGAGAACCCGGCGCAGGAAAACGTAGTGCGCACCATTCGGCGCGTGGTGGACGAGGTCAGCGCGCTGTACGACAGCAACCTCGACAGCGTGCTGCGCCGTGTGGAGGAGAGTGTAAAGGTGGTATGCCCGCCCCTGTCCGAGGCAGAAATCCACGCGATGCGCGATGGTGTGGCACAAAAAACGGGCGAGGAGGGTGCAGACGAGGATGAAGCCAACGTGGCGAAGGCGAGTGCGTAAATTGGCAACGTGTGTATTTGCGGTTGAAAGGTTGTTAGATGGTTGAATGCGCTCTACACAGAACTGTGGCAGCGCGAAGCAGACAAATAAGAAAAAAAAAAATAAACATAAACATAAACATAAAGAAAAAAACGGTGTGGTAAACAACAACAACAACAACAAAACAAAGTATTACATTACAATACCAATCATTCACACTATAACATGTATGCATGTTTTTTATTGCTTATATGGAAAACAAGCATACAATACCCGTAATCACAGCCTGGGTGCGAAATAACTTAATTGAAGCAACAACCACAACAACAACAACTTAAAAAAAAAAAAAAAAGACAATTGCTTTTATTGTTACAATTGCAAATGTAGAAACGTCTTTATGATAAGTAATTTATGTATATAAATAAACGTATATAAGTGTCTATTTTCGAATGCCTTGTCTATTTCTTTTTTCCATCTCTCTCTTTTCTTCTTTCTCTTTCCCTCTACTCGGCAAGGAAGGAATCCATACATGTGGGGAAAGGCTGGCGGAGTTGTGCCGCTGCTGAACCATGCCCTAGCCGCCGGGGACATCAACCAATGCTGCGGTCTCCTTCGCCGTCTGTACAGTGAGCTGTCCCCTGCCACTGAGACAGCCCTTCTGTACTCGGCCACCTACAGTCATCGAAGAAAGCAATCCGCCGAGAAGGCGGCGGCGGCGGCAGGCGATAGCGAAACAAGCGGAGCAGGCATGACGAGTTCCCTGAGCAGCTCGCCGTCGTCGTCGTCGCCGTCCGCGTCGCCCGCGTCGCCCTCCTCTTCTTCCTCGTCCGCGGGCAGCAGCAGTAGTAATACTCGCTCCGGCGCAGCGGCACGCGCGGCCACAGGGAAAGATGAGTCCTTCTCCGCGCGCCTCCTCCAGCTGGGCCGACTTTGCTTGGAGGAGAATTCTAGTCTGGTGAAGCCGTCGTCCGTTAGTGTGATGTGCCACACAGCGCACCGGTGCGGCCAATGGCGCGAGGCGCTGTGGCTCTGTGACTACCTGGCGGGGGAGCCGCCGCCCATCTTCCTCGCAAGTCTGCTGACGCCGGACAATGTGCGCGCTGTTCTGTCCCACTGCGCACGTAAAGGGTGGCCGCTCGACGTGACCAACGCGACGAGGGAGCTCGCGGGGCGCCACGGCAGCTGGGTCTCCGCCCTCGCCGTGGCCAGGGACGCCGAGGCGCGCTTCCCCACCGGCGAGTCCTACGCTGTCGGCGTTCTCGTGCCGTACCTTGCCGCGAGTGGGCACCAGGCGGAGGCCCACCGCCTCTTCACGGCCGGCGTCGCGCACGGCGCGATGGTGGACGCCCCGTTTGTGCAGCAGGTGCTCCGCCGCACGGCCGACGTGCACCAGTGGCAGACGTGCCTGTTCATGCTCGACACGCTGTCCAAGACGTTCGAGACAGCGCAGCTGCTCCCGCGCGACACCGCCTTTTACAGAAAGCTGATTGAAATGACGCCGTGCTGGCTTTCCTCGCTGCGCCTCTTCACCTTCGCGCGCACGGCGGAGGTGACGCCCGACAAGCGGCTCGTCAGCGCCCTGCTCACGCAGTGCGACGAGGCCGGCGCGTGGGCCGAGGCGACGCGCGTGTACGACCTGGCGGTGCGGGAGGGCTTCCGCGACAGCTTCGCCATGGGCAGCACGTACCACACCCTCGTGCGCGCGTTCGCGGCGGTGCAGCAGTGGGAAAAGGCCCTGGAGGCGCTGTCGTGGATGTCCAAGGCCAGCCACGCGTCCACCGTCGCCGGCAAGTGCGAGCTCGTGGAGATCTGCGAGCACGCGGGCCAGTGGGAGGCGGCGCTGGCCGTCGGCGCGAGCCTGCTGGACGACGACGGCCAGCCGGAGCTGCTGTCCACGCAGACGATGCTCTCCCTCCTCCTCGCCTGCGCGAGGGGGGCGCAGTGGGAGACCGCGACGCGCATCTTCCGCATCCAGCAGAGCGACGTGAGAGTCGAGGCGCATCCGTTGTCCGTCTGCGCCGTCCTCCAGTCCTGCATCGCCGCCGGCCGCTGGACGGAGGCGCTCGCCGTGTTCCACGAGGCGCGCGGGCAGCAGCCCCGCACGGTGGTGCCGCCGATGGCGCACCGCCTCGCCGTGAAGGCGTGCGTCGGCGCGGGCCGGTGGAGCGAGGCCATGTCGCTGCTCGACGTGATGCGGAACGACGGGCTGCCCCACGACAACCACAGCCAGCGGCTTGGCATGTGGGCCGCCGCGCTCGGCGGGCAGTGGGAGCTGTCCCTCGCCTTCTTGCAGCGCATCCCCCCTCGCACGCGGACGCTGCAGGACCGTCTTGTTGTACGGAACGCCACGCGCTACGTCAGCCCCACCGCCAACGCCATTGCGTTGCGGTATCTGCAGACAAAATAGCGCCTTGCGGTTCGTCGAGGAAGAGGGAGAGGCAAAGAAAAAAAAAACAAAGCACTCTGTTCATTTGTTGCAATTAACACAACGATTAAAACGACAATAAAAAAAAGAAAAAATAAAGAATTACAAAGACTGTTTTTACATGTATCTGCATGCGTGAACTGTCAATATGAGCAAAGCACACGCTAGCTAAAAAAAAAAAAAGAACGACGAATATGTTTTCATTTTTACTATTGCTTCTCTATTACCCCCTCTCGTACCTTCTCGCCAACCTATCGGCATAAATATATGCTAACTTTCTTTATTAATAGTGTTATTATTATTACCATTTTCTGAATCTGCCTGGCAGAATAAGTATTCTTGCTCCAAGGTGTTAAAAGCGGAATAAACATACATCCGGCCACACATACATATAGAATCATATCGATAAAAATAATCATATCGTGCGCGTACTTGTAGAAGCACATGTTTTCTAATTTTTCTTCCTGGCTAGACAGCGCATCGAGCGCCCTGAACGACATAGCCGACCAAGGCACGCAGCTCATTCAAGAAACGGGCATATTTGACAGCTTAGCACAAAGCGCGGAGCCAGATCCGCCGAAGGCGGATAAAACAGACAACGATGCCCTTTCTCACGTCGACGTACAACAATCAAACGAAAATGAGCAGCAGCAGAAGGAGGAGACAGAAAACGTGCCCGTGGAGACAAAGCCAACAGAGGAAGAGGCGACGCGCGACGAAGCAGAAGAGGTGACGAAACGTCCTTTGCCCGTCTCGCTCGCTCTCACAATGGAGTCGATTCTTGCCAAGCCGAGCCGGTGGGAGAGCACCCAGGCGGAGTGGGAGCTCTTGCTGAATGCCGCGCTGGTGCACACGAGCACCTTTGTCACGCCGCCCTGCGAGGTCGTGGAGGCCGACGCGGTGTGGCAGTCCTTGGTGGAGCTGATCGGTCTGGACGAAGCGGAGGCCGCGCACCTGCGCGGGGGGGCCCGCCGCGGCGGGTGCTGGCACTACGCGCCCGATGAAGACGTGATCGCGTGGGTCCCGACGAACGAGGCCCTCTACGCGATCTACTCCTTCGTGGTGCCGGCAACACTCCCCCTCGGAGAGTTCTTTGACGTGCTGGGGTGGAAGAGCGCGCTCTTCCACAAGTGCACCCGCTCCGAGCAGCTGCTGTGTGTCATGAAACGGCTGGCCGGGCTGGGCGAGGACGTCGTCCCGCACGCGGCGATGGCGGCTGCGAGTGCTGCAGGGTCTACCACAGCGGACACGTCGCCGTCGGGACAAGGCAATAACGACGAGATGAAACAAACGGGGGAGGTCGAAGAAGAAGAAGAAGAGGAGGAGGAGGAGGAAGACGACGAAGAAACGCTTGCGGAAAAGGAAAGCGCCGAGTACTGGTACGACGTGGAGCAAAAACTGGACAAGTACCTTGAGGAGCGCAAGTGGTTCGCGGGGAAGGAAAGCGAAATCAAGGAGGAGACCCGCCTCGCGCAGGACAACCTGAAGCTGCTGGAGAGCCTCGTCGCGCGGCAGGACGTGCGCTCGGCGCTGGCGGAGTCGGTCTCGGAGAGCTGCATCTACTGCCGGAGGAAGCTGAGCAAGCTGGAGGACGACCTGCGCCCTGACCGCGAGCGCCTCGCCGCGACTTCGCTCGACCTGGTCGACGGCGGTGCGGTCCTCACACTGCGAAGCGTTTGCGCGCAGCTAGAGGTCGGCCTGAGTGCCTTTGAAGAGGCGAGGGGCGCCTCTGTCGCCGCACCGGCAGCCGCGCCGGGGTCCACGCCGCCGCATCCTTTCCTCACCGGCGGCACCACCGCCGCCATCGAAGAGATGTCCCCGTCATCCCACCTCACGGAGGAGGAGACGTCCTTTGAGGCCAAACTGCCGTGGGACGAGGAATAGAGAGGTACGTCACGCCTGTGTGCTTCATCCGCACGTTTGAACTTTTGTATAATCGATTTGTTTTAACAACAGCACCACCACATCAGCCACACACAAAAGCGCAATGGCGCGCGTTTTTTTTTAAACTGATATTTTCTGCCTATGTACTGCTTCCAGAAAAACTCTGAAGTGCACTACTGCGATGCGAAACGATACAAAGAAAAAAAAGTGCTCTTTTTTCTTTCCTTTTCCACATATTTTACTCTTTTTTTTTTATCTTCCCCTCCCTTTAGCTCAGCACCACTTGGGTAAACACTACATTATTTACCCTTCTTCATCTTTTCTCTTCCCTGTGCCCCCACAATGCAAGGAACGCGCAAGGCATTTCCACTATTAGACTTGCCCGGCGTGGACAAGACACGCCTGATCGAGATCACCGACAGCCTCTTGCCAAAGGTAAAGGATACGCTTGAAAAGCGCGTAGCCGGTGGCAAGGTCCGAGTAAACGGGGGCGGCACGCTGTCGTGCACGTATGGGGTTGGAGGCGGCGTCCGCATCCCTCTCACGTTTGTGGGCTCCCCCGCGGAGGGGCAGGATGCAAGCGTGGGTGTTGCGCCCGAGCAGGCGAAGGTGCTCGTCCACTCTCCCGGCCTAGCCGGTGCATTTACCGTGTCGCTGCGCGAGCTGACAGCCGCGCGGGGCCGCTTCTCTGCCGCCCTCGGTGAGGGAGAGGAGGGCACTCAGTTGGGGACGCTGTGCCTCCTCCAGGCGCTGCAGGGCGCGAGCGGCCGCGTCTTTGACCGACTCTACCGCACCGCGCGCCGCCGCCACTTCTCCGTCGTCGGAATGGAGCGGCTGCTGCGCGAGGGCGGCGAGATTAACGGCGAGGGGCTCCAGCTCACGTTCCCGTACCACTGCGGCGGCGAGCAAGCCGTGCGGCGCTTCCTCGACGCGACCCCCGAGGCGTGCTCGCTCTTCACCCCGTGCCGCGGCCCGCGCGAGGCCACGCTGCACGGCACGAAGGTGCTCACGCGCTACGGCATCGCCACGAGCGTGGGCGTGGTAGCCGGCGGCGAGAGCCTGCAGGTGCCGGCGCTGCTGTGGCACCCGAGCGGGGCCCCCGCCGCTTGTCTCGCGCCGTTCCTCCACGGCGCCGCTCTGCTGCCGGTCGGCCACCACAAGCTCGCGTACAACGGGCCCACGCCCGCGTGCGACGTGCTCAAGCGGGAGGACCCGCGCCTCTACATGAGGGACGGTCCCGTGGACACGACGTCGTGGCTGACCGAGGGCCTCTTCGGCGCGCGCCCTGGCAGTGCGTGGGGCGCAGCGGAAGAGGGCTGGTCGGTTCTCGGCGTGGGCTACAGTGCGGCGGACGGGGAAATGGACTTGTACGTGTCGCACGCCGAAACAGGTGAGGTGCGATTGGCGGACGACGTGAACGAGCAGGGGCAGTGAGCGCGTTCGCACACACACACGCACACACAAAGTGCATCAGTCTGCTTTTCACGGAAATTAAAATAATCACACATTTATTTTTAATTATTACATTATTTTTCGCTGTTTGTGGTGCCCTCTTTGTTTGCGCTTGCTCAAAGCCGTCAATAAGTATAATATAAAGAATTCTCGTTTATTCTGCTGTTTGCTTTAAATAAGCCATAAACGCGTTTGGCCCTTCATTTTCCTTTTCTCCTCTCCCTCTTCTTTTTTTTAAATGTTGTTCAAACCGTGGTTAGAAAAAAAAAAAAAGGTGAAAAAAAGTGTGTAAGTATTTTTTTCTCTTTCATTTGCCTTTGCGCCCATTAATACACGTATTCTAATTTTCGTTTTGGATCTATAGTAGTAATTCTACTTTTCGCTTTCCTCTTCTCGTTTCCGACAAAGAAAAAAGAAAGAAGAAAAAATAGATTTGTGTAGTCATGAGTCAGCCCCGAGTCGTTGTAGAGATGCAAGAGGAGCCGACGGACGAAAACGTGCGCATTGTGCCTGTAGACAGTCTCCGCCAGACGTTTTTCAGCGACCTCGACGCCTCCTCAAAGGTCAACCCCAACCGTCAGAGACGGGCGATGGCGGAAGTAGACATGAACCAGGCCTACAATACCACGCGTGACATCATCGTCGGCGTGTTCGCGCGCGAGGAGAGTCCCATGCGGGCGCGCGTGTCGCAGCAGCTGCGCGCTGCCCTGACGCCCAGTCAGCGCGACGACGCCGTCACACCCACGGGACGCCTAGACTCGCCAGAAGCTGGCATCACGCGCCTCTCTGCGCCGATGCGTGACAGCGCGGCGCCGACGCCGCAGAGGCCGCCACGCACCAAGCGCGACGTCGCCCGCGGGTCGACGGCTTTCGTCGCCAACGTGGTGGCCGGCTCGCTTGCGGGCGCGGTGCTTCGTCGCGGGGTCCAGCCAGTTCTCATGTACGCCGGCGCCAGCGTCGTGGCAATGCAGACGCTGTCCTTTCTCGGCTACGCCGAGATCCAGTGGCGCGCGCTGATCTCGGACACAGTCGACTTAATTCTCCACGGCTTCTCGAAGGCGGAGCAGTCGCAGAGCGCGGTGGCCCGTGCCCTGCGGAAGTGCCTCTATACCCTCACCGAGACGATCCCCCGGCGGCTGTCCTTCTGGGCCGGCGCGGCTGGCGGATTCTTACTCCTATGAAAAAAAAAAAAAATGCGTCTGTGCGGATGCAGCGTTGCTTCGATGCCTTGAGCATTTTTGTTTTTGTTAATGAATCCTTACTGGGGGTTTTGGTGTTCGTTCAGTAACTATATTGTTTTTTTTATATTTTTTTTATATTAAATACTCTTTTTTGTAGACACTGTATCATGTTTCTTTTCGAATCAGACATTCACATGCGCAACTTATATATATTTGTTATTAAAGTGATTCGTCACATCTTTGCTTCATTCACACTAAGTCTATTTCTTTTCTGGCCAGCTTAAAATTTGCTGTGATCGACGTAGTTGTTTCTTGCGGCTCGACGACGAAACTATAATTTTTTCTTGCTTAAAAATTACCTTTCTTCCATCCTTACTTCTCTTTCTTTTCAATTACCAAAAGCAAGTAAACATACTAACCCGTCCCTTAAAATAAGCATTCTTCACAACGAGAGCGCATTCCCGCACCATTGCTTTCTGGCATACGCCGTCTGAAATGAGACACGCTTCCTAAGATTCTCTTCTATTATTGCAAGGCTGAAAAAAGGTTGCTGCCTGCTGTACGAGGGAGCAAAAAACCTGCCAAACGTCACTTTTGCAAATGTCAAGCGTCGTGTCCCTCTTTGCTGGCTAAAAGATTACCTACTTGAGAGAAAAATTCACTTATTCAGCCTCTTAGCAAGGCAAAGTTGCACACGTTTTTCTTTTCTGCCTCGTTTGCTTTCTGTGCCATTTTTACGTGGAATCAAAAGCAGGGGAGACGGTTCCCTCCTTTGGGATGCAAGGACGCCTTTGGGCGCCGTGTTAGCCCAAATGGGTTTGGCACGGAACGCAGCCAACCTGTCGCGGACTTTCTTGGTGTTGCGCCGAGCGGGCGTCTGCCGGGCAGTGGCCTCTCCGGTTTCATCAGAAACAAAGCGGGCACACAATAGCGATACGGGCGTGAGCAAGTGTTTCTGCCTTTTCGTCAACTACCAATGTATATGCATACGGTTAAACAGAATCCACGCCTGCCGATTCCACATATTTATATTTTATCACTCTTTAATGGGTTTCCACTTTATGTTGTTGTAATGTTACTCCTTGTTTTGCGTACAATGAGTTTTGTTGATTTGTTTTTCGTTTTTCCTCTTCACAATCTTTATATTTATAAATAAAGCCTACAAATATTTAGTTCGTGTAAAAAATAAAAGGTAAAATAAAAAAAAATTGAGTGTCCATAATGCCCAATTTATGTGTTTCATGCACGTTTAATCCGCCTATTATCACCATTCTGGGTGCGCAAATGAAGGATGACACTCTGCATCTGCTTGAGAAAAAACTCCCAAAGCTCTCTTCCACTATGGTAAATACAAAAAGTGAGTTTAGCAAATTCAACTTCTTTAGCAATCCAGACCACTGGCGTTTAATTATGTCGCAGCATTACTGTGATGAGCTGCACAAATCCCAATTTTTACTAGCCATTACGGAATGCTTGCTTCAAGATGGGTGGCTGCTACGTGCAAGTAACTCCGTGTCAAACCCCGCGGAGGAGACAGAAACAGTAAAATTGTTTTACACAAGGTGAAATAGAAGAACGTAATCAAAGACTTGCATTGTCTTTATTATTTTTTTGGCTGGAAAAAATAAAAAAAGACAGAGGTCACAATTGCCGATAAAAAAAAAAATTACTTAAAGACAGTAGTCATTAACATGTAATTTCAGAAGTCTTAAACCTTTTCAGCTATCTCTCTGCTCGTAAAAAAACGGCACTGTTAAGAATAAGCGAGTGCTACAAAAAAAAAATCGAATTACTTTTTTGTGCGTTTATTTACGTATTTTGATCCTTGTCTTTAAATATGTATAAATATGTATATTGTATATGGTTTTAGAACGTTAAATAAACATGTGGCGCTATAAGTAGATAAATTTTACAAAATCTTTTTAATAGAACGGTAGTTGTCACTTTGAGAAAAAAAAAATAAAAAGAAAATGGCAGAACTGTGGTGAAGACGAACATGAATAGCTTATTTGGCACATTTACAATTTCTACTGTATTTTATTATTATTTAAGCTCAATGGTCGTTTAATTTTTTTTTTTTTCTGCCTGTTTTTCGCTAATCAGCTTTATATGTATATTTATTATTACCTTTAAAGAAAAAAAGAAACCAGCAAAATTTGTGCAGCTTGGCTATTTTGGTCTGCTTACAATTTTAATGGACTTATAAATTAATGCCTATACGAAAAATCCTGGTCGACATAAAAGCAATACATTCGCTCTATTTCAACTGTGTCTACGTTTTTTTTTCTATTAAATCTGCCTTTTTTATATTGTCTTTATATATATACATATACATACTATTTTTCCTGAATTCTACTTATTGTAGTATTTTTATTTTTTCAGCTACCACCTTAACTCAAAAATTATGGCCGTCGTTCGTCGTCCTCTGTGGGGACTTTTAGTTCCTTCCACGTACACCAGCCGTGTGCGCTCCATGGCCTTCTACGCGCCTTTCCTCATGTTTGTGCTCGCGTCTACTGCTATTCTTCTGAAGCAGTCCCACTACCGCGCCAACCTGGCCGACGAAGATGAAAAGACCTTCGATAGAATCGACCGCCGTGCCTACGTCGCCCTGCCTGACGGGCGTATGGCGTTAATCTACCCTATCATTGACACGCAAACGACGCTTACTCGCTCCATTATTTCCTTCGTAGATGCCGTCAACCCCTTTCCGTAAAATACAATTGCTTATATATTTTCTATTCACCTCCACGTTCAGAAGAATTTAGAATTTTCTGTTTAAATAAGCGTTCTTCTTCACCTTTTCTTCTTCTTTTTTTTCTTTTCGTCTTATCACCTCGTTACAATTTATTAATTTACGGTAATTTACTGGTTTGGCCAAGTACTGGTCCTTTTTTTTTTTCCTTTTTTTCCCTTTCTCTCAATTACATTCTGCACTGGCGTCAA
>AUXK01000202.1:0-11824 GCA_000482165.1 Strigomonas oncopelti | reverse complement strand
AAAAGAAAAGAAAAAAACATGTTTGGGCTGAGTAAAAAAAATAAATGTACATATACGAATGAATTTTTACGTACAGATAAAAAAAAAGTAGAAATAAAAAGCAAAAAGGAAAAGCAAAAACGACGCACTTTCTATTTAGTGCAAAGGAGAGTAAATGCTGTTTGCTTTTATTTTTTCGTTAATACTTGGGCTCCACGTAATAATAATAAAGTTCTCCAGCTCGTCCAAGGCGCTCGCTTCCATTCCATACGTGGTGTAGTACAACTCAAATAGGTGTGTCATGGCGGCCTCCGCGTCGTCTGGTGTTCGGATGCGAAGCGCGCTGCCCCACTCCACCGCTTGCTGGCCCACACCGCCTTTCACTTCGACGTGCTTGCAGTAAATCTCGTCTAACGGCCAGTACCTGCCAAAGCCATCATCTTGTACGCAGGACTCGATCACTGTTTCGCCAATGTACTGCTTTTTGACAAGCTCTCCAATGTGCGGCTGGATGCCCTGCCCTACATCGATAAAGCAAATCAGCTTTAGTGGATCTGCGGCCGTGGGCCCACTCGTGTCCATCTCCTTATCCACCACAGGGAAGCACAGGTATTTTGGGTCCGCGTTGGCGGCGTCTCGGTAGCACACGACAATGCCCTTGTACGTGTGGCCTTCTTGCGGAAAGGCAAAGTCCACCGCTACCCTTGCCACGGCAGGGGGCTGCAGGTACACATAGCCGACATTGTCGCCGCGCAGCTGCCCGTTCAGCATAATGTCCAAGACCTTCCAGTCAAACAAGCTCTTGCAGGCCAGCTGCAGAAACAGAAACTGGAAGAGCTCGCCGTCGCGCAGCGGCTGGTTGACAATGACATCATACAAAGGGTCGTAGTCGTCTTCGTCTTCGGCGACGAAGCGGCCGATGGTGCCATCCATTACATCCGTGATGAAGTAGCACAAGCGGGTCTCCGCGGGATTTCCCCTTTTGCACGCCGCCTTGACGTCCGCCTCCGGCATCCCAGCGGGCACCTCGTTGCTGACGATGAAGTCGTGCGCCTTTCCGACGCGGCACACGCCATACTCCTCGAGCTGGTTGAGCAGCACATAGAAGGCGGTGTCCGTGAGACACTCCCGCACGTACTGCTCGTGGGTCGTGCCGTCAAGGACCACGAACACCTTCACCGCCACCGCGCGGCCGTTGTGACGACCGCGATACACAAGGCCGCTGCCACCGCGCCCTAGCAGACTAAACAGCTCCACCTGCGCTGTTGTGCCGTCAAAGATGGACACGTCGCCGCATGTGATGTATCGGCGCCACCGATCCAAGAGCGACGGGCGCATGGATATTGTCGCGACGGAAGAGGGCTCGAGCAACGCGGTCACCTCCTCCTCCTCGGCCTCTTCTCCCCCCACCCGGTCGGCGGCCACGTGCACGCACTCCGCCAGTGCAGGGACTTGGACAATTTTCACCACCTCGCCCTCATCCGCGTTCGTCTCCTCGTGGCGTGGCGGCGTCGTCGTCACTGGTGCGTCGTCGGCGGCAGCAGGCGGGCAAGCGGAGTCGCCGCCCGCTTTGGCGGCGGGCGCTGGTGTCGCCGCGAGCTTGGGCTCCGGCACAAGGAAGTGGGCGAGATCTTCCGGCATGGTCTGCTTCATGCGCTCGTAGCTGTGCTTCGCGTTGCAGTGGAACCGCCGTGCATGCACGGGCAGCTGGCGGACCGCCTCATACTCGACCTCGTAGCAGCTCGCAAAGGTGTCGAAGAGCCCGGTCAGAGCCGCTGCGGCGGAGGAGGCGGACGAGATGGCTTGCATGGACGCCCAGCACACAGCCTCGTACCCGGCGGAGCCCACGCACGGTGTGTCTCGCGGCGAGGCGCCGAACAGGGGGAGCCGCGCGGTTTCGTGCACCTGCATCGGCGACGCGTGCAGCGGGACGACTGCGTTTGCGATGTCCAGCAGCACGACAACTGCCGACTCGGCAGGAAAGAGAAGCCAGCGATCGGGCTTGGTGGGGTGCTGGAACGCAAGGCGTCGTCCGCCGCTGCTCTTGAGACCTATCCAGTCCGAGCGCAGCACGTGGCGCGGGGAGCCGTTGGGGTTCCGCACATCGTCGGGGAAAGGGTACGACATGGCCGGGAAGCGGATGTCGAAGAAGGCACGAAACACGAGCTGCAGGTAGAAGAGCTGAAAGACCTCGGCGTCGCTGAAGGGCGTCGTCGTGACACGTGGGATGCGGAGCGACGGGAAGAGCCCCGAGACGCCGTCACAGCGCGCGCGGCTGTGTCGGAGGCAGCCTTTGCGCGCCACGGGCTGCAAGAGCGCGACTGGCATCACGTCTTTCTTGTGTCGCAGGAGATGCGAGAGCCGCCTCTGCATGTGCGGCGCGTCGGCCGCCAGCAGCTCGTTTTGTACGTCTTTGCCGGAGATCAACGGCTCGTACGTCATGAGACGGACTGAAAGGAAGGGGAACGAGTATAGGTCGAAAAGGCCCGTCTCCGCCGCGACGCTGTACAGGGCGGCCACCGTGCAAAACCGCTTCCACCGCTCTACCGTGATCGGCGCGCTGAGCAGCGACGGGCTCTTCGCGACGCCGGAGTAGTTCCCTCGCGAGTGGATGTTGTTCAGCGAAATGGTCCCGAGGGAGTTGCTCTCGTTGACCTCGAGGTTCAACGTGTTCGCCGGGAAGCGCTGCATGCCGCCGGAGGAGACCTCGTCACCCGACGGGGGCGACTGGCGCGAGGTATCGGTGGACACGTCGAAGGGGGGGCGGTCCAGAACGCCGGAGGAGCCGCTGTCATCGCCGCCGGTGAAGGAATACCGATCGTGCACAGTAGCGTTCTTGCCTACAATCTTCGGATGCAACTCCGGCGAAACCGTCGTGTTGGGCGTCTCTGTTCCGCTGCTGTTGGCCCGCCTCCCGCCGCCGCCGCACGACGCGGCATCGACAGAGTCGGTCAACGGCACCACCACAAACTGCGAGCCGTCCCAGTCGAGCAAGTCGTCACAGAGCTCAGCAATGTCGCGCAGCGGGGACACGTTGGGCGAAAAGGCCTGCACGACAAAGCTGCGCCCTTCTACATCACCGGCGTGCACCGCGCACTTGGACATGACATCCTCGAACTGCCGGTCCCTCGACCGTTCATGCAAGTACAAGAAGGCGAACATTTTCTCAAACGGGACGTTGTTGTTGTTGTTAATCAGACTGGCAAAGCGACGCATGGCCTGAAAGGGGTGCAGCCTGCTTGCATCCGCCCCCTTGCTCTCTGCAGCTGTGGCTGAGCCAGAGCCGGTGCCTGCGGGGTGCAGAATGAGACGCTGGTGAAGCGCGCGAGTGAAGTGCGCCACGCCTTTTTTGTGAGAAACGTGCTGGGCACGCTCCGTGCTTTTCTGCGCCGCCGCCAGAAACACCTCCGTGCCTTTACTCCATGAAGTGAAAACAGAGGGCCCTTTGTACCACACAGACGTAGACAGGTACAACTTGACTTGCTCGCCGGCGTTTGTTTTTTTCGGTTTGCTCGGCGTGGGCGGCAACGTTCGGTGTGGGGACGAAACAGGGGAGTAGTTTTCTACACTCGGTGCCTGCCCGGATGCCACGCTGGATGCACTATCATCGTTGAAGTTGTTCGTCGGCACCCGCTTCCTCTTCGGAGGCGAAGGGAGTATGGCGGTTCTTGTTTGCATCAAAAACAGTCAAGTCTAAAAAAGGAAAGAAAAGAAAAGTAAAAAGTAAAAAGAAAAAGGTCTAATGTGTACAAGTCTAAAATTTAGTATACAGATGTGAATGAAAAAAAAACAAAGTGTTTTTTTTTCCTTTTTTTGTCTAGTTGATAAACTAGTTAGCTAAAAAAAGGGGGCGGTTGAGAAAAGCGGGCACCTGAGCGCAAAGAAAAAAGTGGGAAAAGGAAGCGGTAAGAATATAAACAGCAACAACAATAATAGTTGTAAAAGCAATACGGTCATCCGCACACACACACATGCACTTCAACGCTGAAGCGTGAGGAGCGAAGAGAAAAATGTAGAGAAAAAAAAAAAGAGAAAGGGCATGTGGCATATGGATAGGTTGTGTGTATTATGTGATAATAAGCGAAAAAAAAGCATGCGAAAGTGGCAAGCCATCTTCAAATATTAGACAAGTGTGAGCGAGAAAACACAAGGAATGAAAATTACAACTGTTACAAAGAAAGCAAGGAAGAAAGGAGAAAAAAAAAAAAGACAGCGTGCTCACGTGTGCGCACGCACCTGGGCTGCTTGGCGTCTTTCTGCTTCTTCTTGCTGCCTACCGCACATACGAGGGTGGAGGCAGCGTTTGTGCTGGGACGCTGCGCCCGGAGCTACTCGCGCGCGCGTTGTCTTTCTCATGCGCCTTTGCGCTGAGGCGGCGCCGCTCGTACTCCTCGACGTCGCTGCGCATGCGCCGCGACTGGACCGCCTTCTCCTCCTTATTCCACAGGTACGGCATGAACCAGGGAATGTCCTTCATGCGCTGGTTCACTGTGTCCATCTCCTTGAGGTACTTCACGCGGTCGTCGAGCGACGTCGTGGTCTCGCCGAGAAAGCTCTTCAGCTCATTCTTGAGGTCGCGCGGCAGCTCGCGCTCCAGCCGCTCCCCGTCGTAAATCCACGTGACGCGCGGAATGTTTGGCCGGGTGCGGATGCGCTCCATCACAAGGCGCTGCACCCAATGATTCAGCCGGTGGAGCTGCGGCTCGATCTCGAAGCGAGCGCCGGGGTCCACCGTGGACCACACAATGTACAGCTCCTTGGAGCGGCGCGAGGCGAGCACCTCTTGTATGATCAGCTGCGCAAAGTCGATGCGCTCGCCAATGTGGGCAGGGCACGCCTTCAGGCTGCGCCGCAGGTGGTAGGCCACCTTGTCGGAAAAGGTCTGCGCGGACGGCGACATGTTGCTGCGGTGGCGCAGAAAGCGCACCTCCTTGCTCATCATTCCACTCGGCTCCGGCGCCGCCGGCCACAGCTTGCCCTCCGCCAACTTCCGCGCCGCGAGCGGGGTGAAGGGCACGGGGGGCGCCTCGTACTTCGCCGCCTGGCTCGGGTCCTCGTACTTGAGTGCCTCGCGCTCTGAAAAGCCGAAGCCCTTGCTGTTGCGCAGCGGCTCCATGTCGCCGAGGCCCTGCAGCGCGTAGGCCGTGTTCACGTTGAGCCCCTCGCGGTCCAGTCGCGAGCCACGTGAAAAGAGGCGCTGCTCCACGTAGTGGTGGGCGCTGTGGTTGCCCGGCGAGACCTGCCGCTTCGACAGCACCTCCCGGATCGTCTCCTCCCGCTTCGCCTGGGTCTGTCGCAGAGGAAGTACAGATGGATTGCGAAACCGGTGGCGCAGCTTGGTGCGGTGCTTTTGCGTTTTCTTCGTCACCAAAGCTAAGCGGCTAAAAGAGAACATGATAAAGCTATAATTTTTATCGCTTACTTGTGTTAAGATGAAGGGAAATGTGTGAGCAATTAATGTCGAAAGAAATCAGAACAATGTAAAAAGAGAAAGAGAGAAAATATATATATAAGGAAAGCAGCAAGCATTATAAAAAAAAACATAAAAAGCAAGAAGGCGAAGAGAAAAGGCAAAGAGAAAACCGAACGATCAAAAGAGAAGAGAAAGCAAAGTGGCGTAAGAAAGCAACTTTGTTAAATTAACTCGTTTTATGTGAAGAGGAAAAAAAAAAACTATATACTTATTTACCCACTACGCACGCACGCCGCACACTAAGTACACACAAACACACACATGCATACACCTGCTCATTGCGCTGTTTCGCTTTTTTTCACTTCGCGCTCTGTGGCCTCCCGCAGTCGTACCTTCTGAACTTGATACTCGGGAATAGCCGCGACGTATATACGCCGGTTAATGTAAACGGTCGTGAGCGTGTACTGCGAGCACACCATCTCCGACAGAAGGTTTTTCAGCAGCTTCACCCGTTCGCGTACGGGCGGGCGCGCCACCAGCGACGTCCTCTCGCGGCCCTCCGCTACGGCGTCTGCCTTTTGATGGGTAAGCAAAGAGGCCCGCCGGCGCAGAGCAACCGAGGTGCAGCTGCGGAGGCCCTCGTCGGTGTACGCGCGATAGAAGTCAGCGCTCTCCGCCTCTATCACAGGGGCACTGTCGGAAATAACGGCGTCCCTGTCGAGCCAAATGGAGGCATCAAACACTTTACCCTCCACCTCATTGGAAATCCACGAAGGTACTTTTCTGTTCTCCGTAAGCGCGTCCGATTGGTTTCCACTCGCCCCACGCTCCGCAACGGCGTTCGTCGCTGCTGCGGTTGGAGGAGTAGGTAGCGTCTGCGCCTTGCTCTCTCCCGTCTCTGGTGTACTGTCGCACGTCGCGTCGGGCGATGTCGCCTGCGTTGCAGCCGTCGTGCTCGTGTCTTCGTGCAGTGGCGAGGCGACGACGCCGTCACCCTTCAGCCGACCGAAAGCCTCCAGATCGTCATCGCACACCTCGCGCGCGGCCAGAAAGGCAATCTCAAGATCCTGCGCGCGCGAGTAAATGCTGTACGGGCTCCTGTCGATAATAAGGAGCGAAGAAATGTGTGTCTGCTGTTGAAACAAGTAAGCCTCACAGCCCTCCCACTTGCCGTCCAGCTTTCCCTTCTTTAGCGTCCGAATGGCGTCGCTGCTCATGTACGCGTGAAAGGAAGCGCACTGCGAGAGAAGAAACGGAAACACCTCGGCCATGACCGAAAGAAAGTCAAAAAGGGACTCGGGCACCTCGTCAGGGTACGCGTCCGTGGAGCCAGCCTGGGCGGCGGCCTGCGCCCCCGTCACTCCCTGATCGGCAACCGTGTACTGGCCCCCTTTCCAGCCCGTGATGCGCTCGACGTACTTGAGCAGGTGCGGGTACTTTTCCGAGATCATCGTCGCCGGTGGGTCGGCCACGAGAAAGAAGTTGGAAAAGGCAGAGCCAAGCGTGACATCCGCCAGCGTGGGGTGTGGCGTGCCCAGCAGAAAGGTCATCTCCGGATGCTGCCTGAAGTGGTCATCCAGCGCGGCGCACATCCGCTGAAAGTGCTGCTTGTAAAATTCGCCGTTGAACCGCGACACGCCGTTCATCGTGATGACCTTCTCCATGATTCCGCGAAAAATGGGCGCGAGACCGCGCAGCGGCACGAAAGACGGGAACGTCACGAAAAAGCGCAGAAACCCCTCAATAATCTCCGTGCTGTCGCAGTAGATGTAGCGGTAGAGTGCCCCGACCCGCCCCAGCCACCAGCACGAGAAGAGCACCGTAGCCCAGCACACGACGTGCAGCTGCGGGTGTGTCTTCTTGTCAATCAGCATCCGCTGCGCTCGAACGAGCTCGGTCGCCTCGCCGGCTAAAAGCGTGCCCTTCCTTTTTTCATCCGCCGCCGCATCTTTCTTTGGCTGGACGTACATGACCTCACCCTCGGTCCCGCGCGTGGGCTTGTTTTTCTCATCTAGCTCCGTGGTCGCCGCCAAGTCCCACAGTTGCAAGCACGTCGTGCCCGAGGGTGTCAAGACCGAGAAGGCGCATTTGGCACCGTAATAGAAAGAGTAAAGTAGTGTGGTCGTCATGTTTGTGCAGTACACCTTGAACGGAACCTGTTTCAGGCGCAGAAAGGTGACATATTGGTGTATCCCGATCGTGTACGGCGCGCCAAACACTCGGTACATAGTGGGCCAGACTAATATTATATAGCAGTGAGAGTGTAGAGATACCTTACAGTTGTGTTTTCACTAAATGTTATTTTCGCTGTCGCTTTTTTTTAATTTTTTTATTTTTATTATTTTGCGATTGCAAAGCGGGAGAAAAAAAAAAAGAAAGAAGAAGAATAATTAATGAATAGCAGGAAGTGCACATTTTTGTGTGCGTGTGTGTGTGTGTGTGTGTGTGTATGTTGGCCTTCCGCAGTCGTATACAGAGGTTAAAATCAAAGGAAAACAGTTCAAACGCCGAAGCATGTAAAAGGGAGAAGAATAAACGGTGGCCGAGTAAAACAGAAAACAACCGTTGCGAGCGCTTACGGGCGAGTTTTATTACCATTTTGTAGTCGAGCTATGATAGCAATCCTCCACATATGCAGCAAAGGGGACCTGACGCGAAGTCGCACAGACCGCACAGACTGCACCTTGTCACTACAAAGTCTTGCGCGAATATGTCGATCGGGGCAAACGTTCTGCCAGAAAAGGTTGTCGTGTGCGTCTCCGTCTGGCCTGCCGGCGTGCGGTGCTCGGTGGTGGAGGAAAGTGAGGTTGTCACATGGGCGACATTCGCCGCGGCGCAGACGGAGCAGGGAAAGCGAAACGGGGTGGTGGCGGTGGTGGTGTCCACCTGCAGCGCGTGCTCCTTGGAGGTCGTGACGACAAAGAGAAACGAAGACAGCGTGGTGTGCCACTTGGAGCTGTACAACCACGGCAGCTGCGAGGCGCTCTCTTTCTTCTCTTTTGTGAGCTCGACGATTTCGTTCATGTAGGCCTGCACGAAACCCAGCGCCCCTTCCGCGCAATACGCAGTGTCGGCAGATGCCCCGCTGATGCCGCTGCTGCTGGTGGTGTTGTTACTGCCACCGTTTGGCGTCCACAGCGTCTCTCCATTTTCAAGCTTAAGCGTCATGTAGTGGCTTACCTTGCTCAGCACAATGACGGCGTTGGCCAACAGGAGCTCGTTGCGGATGAAGTGGTCGTACGGGCAGCGGCGAAGGGTCATGTGCAGCAGATACCACCACTTTGTGCGCAGCACTGTCGCGTCTGCGTGCTGCTGCAGCTGCTCGTGCTCGTGCGAGGTGCGCGGACAGGGCCACCGAATGAAAAGCTCCACCCCGTGCAGATCGCGAAGCTCAAGATAGTGCCGCCGAAAGCTGTAGCGGACGTCTGTGTTGGCTAGGTTGGAAACGAGGCGGAGTGGGCACAGGTATTCCCCTGCCTTCTCCTCCCCCTTCTCCGCTCCTTCGTCGTCCGAGGGCCTCGGCTCCTTGTTCGGCGCACGCCAGTATGCATCCAGCCCGGCGTGGTAGCGAAAGAGCAGCGTGCTCCTCGCATTGCGCTCGAGCAAATGCTCCCAAACGAAGCACGACGGACTCGCCTGTCGGTTCCACAGCTGCCGCGCCACCTGCCTCGCGTCGGACGAGTGCGGAATCACGTCGCTCAGCTCCATGACCTGGCTGAGGGGGTCCTTGTTGGAAAAGGGGGAAACCGGCAGCAGCAGCGCGGGCGCCAGACGCGCGATTTGGACGCTTGTTTGGCTGTTCACGAGAAAGCACAGTCCCAAAGAGAGCGAAGCGTGCAGCGCGAACCCGCCCATGCCCGGGACGCGATTCTCTGGCAACGCAAAGTAGTTCATCATCAAGGGGCACACAAAGAGAGGGACACGGGTGCCGCCCTCGATATAGGCGTACACGCCGTGGTTTGAGAGGCCGATCGCCATCAGAGGCGGCTGCGACGCTTTGCGTCGGATTGTGTGATCGCTCTTACGCCTCACCTCATCGGCACCCATCTCAACCTTTCCACTGGTACCCTCAGCGGACGCTGCTGTGGTAGCCAAGGCAGAGGGGAAAGACATATCCAAGTTTTGCAAGTGTAGCGGAAAGAGTCCACGTAAAAAGATGTCCCCCACTTCCGCCGACAGCTGGAACACGTCCTGCGCAGACCAGGTTTCGTTAAGGACAAAGGATTTCGCTTCTTCTCGCTCTGTGCCCCCGATACCGCCACGGCCACGACCACGGGCGGAGCTACCACTCCTACTACAATTACTTTTGTGACTGCCACCGCTGCCCGTGCCAGCTCCGGGGACGGCGAGGGTAAAGCGCCCTGTAACGAGCTCGAGTGGTGTGGCGAGCACACTCGCAACCGACATCATCGAGCTGTCACGTGGCTCTGTCGCCCCGCTTCCCTCTTCTTCTTCTTCACTTGCCTTCTCCCCCTTGACGGTAGGGGGGCAAGCTGCAAAGCAGGCGCACGAGGGCACGCAGTGGATCTGAGGGGTAAACACGTGGCCCACGAAAGTCACACACGCCTCGCGTATTTCGAAAACGCGTTGCACAAACGGACCGAAGACGACAAAAAAGTCGGCTCCCGCCGGCGTGCACTGAATGCGCGACAGGCCACTAAAAGTAGCGCCGCCCTTGTACAATGGGTCCGCTGCAAAAAGGTATTGCGGTGTCGACGACAAACGGCACTGCGGCTCCGCGTTATCAGAAAAGTCGTCAAAGAAGCTAACAGCGGTCAGCCCTTCGCTCGTCAGCACCACCAGAAGGTCCGCGCTGGCCCACTCGAACCCCATCACCGTCTCCCCTGACACGAGCTGCTCCGGCTCTTTCGTCCGTCGTGCCCGTTTGCGTGCGGGGCGGACGCGATCGACGCCGGTGGCAACTCTGCGGCGGCGGCCGCCGCCGCTGTCATCATCGCCATCGTCATCGTCATAGTCATCGTCATCGTCAGCCTCCTCCTCCCCGTTGCTGTTGTCCTCTACATCTGTGTCCTCTCCATCTTCTTCCTCGGCGACAGGGCCCTTTTTCTTCCGTGTCGTCCGCTTGGTGGTATTAGTGTTGCCATGGCCAGCTTTCACCTCCGGTGCGTTGGGCGTGGAAGAGGAGGGGTTGTCTAGATCATCGTCGGCGTAGGCACTCTCCGCCGGCATGGAAGCCTTTTTCCGCTCAAACTCCTTCATCTCCCTTGCGGTCAGGCACAGGCCGATCCCTTTGCTCACGTCCACGGCGTAGTTCCAGCGCCGCGCGACACGGTACACCACAAGGGCGCAGCTTGTCTGCACGCACAAGCGTGCCTCCGCGGGGTACCGCACTTCAGGGACAAGCGTGGTGCTCCACTTGGACCCCATCACGGGTTTGTAGGAAAAACGCTCCTCCTGGTAGACGAGTGGGTGCCGTCGCACGATGATCTTCTGCAATGGTGTTTGCAGCTGCGTGAGATACAGCTGGACCGTCCATCGAGTGCTGACCTGCAGCACGTTGTGCGGGCCCCAGCTGACAGAGTCGCCGATGTTGCAGGAGGGAACGTCGCGAACACGAAAGCATGAGTTTATGGGAATGTAGGAGCCATCCTCAAGGGGCATCTATATTACGGCGAAAACTATGTTATTTATCTCTATATGTGTGCTAATTTGATTTCTTCTATAAGAACAAGAATAGTGTCACCAAAAATAATAAAAGAAAAGGAAAAAAAAAAAGTATTTCGCTCTTTGTCGGCAGCGGGAAGCTTCGAATAAGAGAGAAAAAGGAAGAAGGTCAAGAACAAGAATTAGGTTATAAATGAAACACAAACAGGAAGAAAAAAAAAAAACAGAAAAAAAAGAATAACGCTTTATATATTTCACTTTTGGTGTTTAGTTGAGTCGTAAAAAAACGAACCTACTAAAGGCAGTGCACTTATCTCAAACGTCAGCATTGGTAAAAAGCGCGTGTTCTATAAGTATACGTTCAAAGTACAAGGAGAAAGACAGTAAAAAAAAAAAAAGACAGAAAAACAATAATAATAATAATAATAATTAGTGTTTACAAAGATCCATATAGTTTGAAAGAGAAAAAAAAAAAAAAGACAAAATCAAATGTTGTGCTGTGGGTCATTGTAATTCTAAATAAAAAATAAAAAAACACTTGAGCATAAAAAAAAAGTTGGAATGGGGGAATTTTGCAAACTTAAATTGTCTTCGTCAACTCTGAAAGCGATGACTGCGCTGTGGAAGAAGAATTCTAATAAGTTATATATATATTCTATGAACAACAAAAAAAAAACAGCACCGAACAAAAGAAAAAAAAACAATATATATATATATATATATATATATATCACAAGTAAAAATAGTATTAGAGGAGAGTGGCGCGTGTCTATCGTCTAAAGCTGTTGACTTAAAACAGTCTCCACC
>AUXK01000201.1:0-11833 GCA_000482165.1 Strigomonas oncopelti | reverse complement strand
TTATTATCACACACAATGCCAAATAATAATGGCATGAAAATGCACAGGATCAAAAAGAAAGATTAAAGGATACATGCATTCATATTGTTGTTGTCAAAGTTTTTTATTTTTTTTTTTTTTTTTTTTGCGATACGGCGTGCTCTAAACTGATCTAAATGAAACGGTGCTTCAATTACAGTAAATAGTGTATATAAATATACAAAGTGGAAAAACATGATAACATTAACTTTTGTATTATATATCTGTTTTGAAAAGCGTCAGTTTCTGTTGCACTTCACGTGTGGCATAGTAGTAAGCGTCATTGTCACCACCACCACCGCTGCAGCTGCCCGTTTTTAAATTCTGCAAGTCCACTGTCAGCCCGCACACAATGTGTTTGTTGAACCATTGCATCAGCGCGATCACCTTGGAGGAGGCGGTGGGGAAAAAATTATGGTCATCGTTATGCTTGTTGTCAGATGTGTTTTGATCAGCGGTGCTGCTCCCGGCATCGTCTTCTTCCTTGTCCTCCGTTTGTTGTTTTTGTTTTTGTTGCTGCTGCTGCTGCTGCTGCTGAGCGCGGCGGCGATGGGAGGGGGAGGCGGCAGAGGAAAGGGCGGCGGCAGCGGCGGCGGCCTCACGCGAGGCGAAGACCGTCAGCGCCACACGCACAAACGCTTCGACAAACTGCAGAAAGAGTAAGCCGGAATGATCCTTCACGTATGTGTCGATCATGTTGTTGACACTATTATTAGAAGTCGAAGTAGTATTGGCATTCGTTCCAGCACTTCCGTTGCTTCTGTTTATGTGAGGTGTTGTTATTGCGCCCTTCGTCGGCGTGGAGCGGGCAGGGCGCTTTGCTGCCGTTTTTGTTTTCTTTTCTTTCTCCAGTGACAAAGGCTGCGCTTTCTCGAGCATCTCGGCGTCCCCTCCATTGTCCCCGTCCTCCCCCTCTTCTTCTTCTTCCTCTCCCACTGACTTGGTGCTCGATGCTGTCACACTTTGGGTGGTGGTGGGCGCGTGCCTCTGCGCGGTGGTGGCCACGCGCGCTTCGTAGACATTGACGCCCTTGTCCAGCAGCGGCACCGTCAGCGCGTCCATGTACGTGCGCTGCAGCAGCAGCTGGCTCAGCAGGCCGGGGTAGACGCCGAAGTAGCGCAGCAAGTTTTGAAACTGCTGGCACGTCATGACGCCGAGCGTCTCTTGCTTCCGTTGGCTGCCGAGGTAAACGTTCTCGCGGCCCTGCACGGCGAAGAGCTGCTGCAGTTTGCACGAGAAGTCCTGCACCGCCTCGCTGCCCTCCACCTGCTGCCCGGCATCCTTTCGATGGCGACCATACAAATTGTTTTCCTCCTCATCGGTGTCGCGATAGAAGTGCGATTCAGCCGCGGTGCGAGGTGATGCACCCGGCCGCGCGACGGCGGCTGCTGCGGACACGCGCGGCGCCACGTAGTGCCGCGACCGCCGGACGACGACGGTGTCGGCGTTGCTAAAGGCGACAAAGAGCTGCTGGAACGTCCGCTCATTGCGCTGCAGAATGTGAAGAAGGAAGTCGGCCGCAACGACGTCGGGGTCTGCGGACAAAAGCACGTCGTCGTCCTCTTCTTCTTCTTCTTTTAGATTTGTGACAAACTTACTATCATTCATTGCATCTGCCGATTTGCTTTTATTTTTATTTTTGCTTTTAGAGGGGGACGACGATGACGATGACGATGACGATGACGACGATGACGACGCGGAGGAAGTGGGGGAGGAGGGCGGCGATGAAGACGTGTGCGTCTCTTTGCGCGGCCTCGCTGCCGTTTCGCGGCGCGCGCCTTCAAAAGGAGAGGCGGACTCGTCTTTTCCGATGGGCGACAGATTGTCAATGTCGATGAGGGAGGAGGACGCGGAAGTCGAGGGCGAGCACAGAGGATCCATCGCCGCCGGTGGTGCCGCCTGCGCTTTTCGCCTTTTCTCCTTTCGTGCCTTTTCTTCCACTCGTTTCATTTTCAGACGAAAAGGCACCACTGCGCGACAGACGCGCTCGTACACGTTTGTGTAGGCCGCCACGACGTCCTCCTCTGGCAGACTGTCGACCGATGGCAACAAATTCAAAAAGGCAAACAGGTGCATTTCATTCCATGTGGGATCGGACAGCAAAGGATGAGCGCCGTGACCATTATTGTTGTCGTGGACCGCCGCGCGATGACTCATGGTGCTGCTGTTAATTGTAGCACTTGTGGTGTGGGAGCGCGAAGAGCGTTGCTTTTGCACACGCTGCTGCGCCGCGACCACCCTGGCGCACGCGCCTTGCAGCAGCGTGTGCAACTCCTCCGTCGTCCACGCATCAGCACCGCTCTTGCCTCCGTCGTGATCGCCGTGCCAGCTAAAGTGTGTGCCTTTCGTTTTTGTCTTCGTGTCGCCCAGCGTGTGAAGAAAGCTCTCGCATGTTCGCTCCCACACATGAAGCAGCAGCACCATACGGCGGAAGGCGGCGAAGTCGAACGCTTGAGTGGTGTGGTAGCCCAACTGCTTTACCACACACAAATGATAGAGAACATGAAGAACGGCCCGGCTGTCTTGCACGGAGAAGGATATAAAAAAATTGTTTTTAATACTACTGTTATTATTTTTAGTATAACTATTATTGCTGTCGCCACTGGCGTGGCGACTGCTCTGCTGCAGCAGTTGTGTAAAGGGGGAGCCGGCGGCGGTGCGGCGCGCCGTCGTCGTTGCGGCGGCACGAGTAGGCACATGAAGAGATTGGCGCTGTACCGCGGCGAGAGCGCTGTCACCACCACCGCCATTGCCGTGCTCGCCCTCGCAGCAAAAGGAGGCGAGCGCGGTTGGCAGGCGCACGGCGTCCATGTGGTACACCAGACGCCAGAAAGCCATAAAGGAGAGGTGAAAGCTGACGCTGGTTTCTTGCTGAAGCGAAAGGTTGCTCGTGTTGGTTTTGCGGCTGTCGTGCGGTCTCACAGGCTTTTTGGCGGGCAGATGCGTCGCTTTCTTCTCGTTATTTTTATATTTTTTGGCAGCCGCGGTGGCCGATGTATTCACCTCATCTGCTCCTGCTCGCACAATTACTTCTTCTTTTCGCGTTGCGAAAAAAGAAATACGTGATGCAAATTCTGCACCGCTTTACTGTATCGTTTTTCTAAATTTGAGCGCCCAGCAATGTAAGGCGAAGCAGGTGACGACTGCTGCTGCTGCTGCTGCTGCTGCTGCTGCTCCGGCGGTGTTTTCTCTTTCACCGGAGCTGCTTCCGCATGGTTCGCCCGCACAAAATTCTCGCCATGAAGTGCTTTCGGCACCCCTGGTCGCCGCGCTTTTATTCTTTCTTCCTTTTCTCTCAGCTCCTCCTCTGCCTTCGCGGCAGCGGCGTCATCGCCCGACAAGAGCGTGTGTGCGGCGGGGCGCTGACGCGGCGAGACGACGGTGCCGTTCTGCAGCTCTTTTTCAACCAGAGCTTCCTCTTCCTCTCCCACAACTTTTTCTTTTCCATTGTTTTCGTTTTCGTCCTTCGTCTTTTCATTCTGCGCCTCATGCTGCTGCTGCTGCTGCTGAGGTGGTGGCAAATTTTCAGTGAGGCCGTGCTGCTGGTGCGACTTCGCACGCGGGCGAATGAGCAAGTGCGACGCCCGCGCGCGCGGCGTCAGCGGCGTTGCGCTGAGCGATTTTGACCTGTTCATCGTTTGATTGCCATTCGTACAATTGTGGTGAATGGTGTGGTAGTCCCTGGAGGGGACACTGTGACCTTTCCGGGCGCCACCACCAGCACCGCGGCCGCCGCTCGGGCTGGCCGCCCGCGGTGCTGGTGGCACGATCACCTCATGCACGTGCGGGGCATCCGCGTTGTCGTCGCCATTGTCCATTTCTCCCTCACAGCTGCTTCCGCTGCGCGCATCTGCGTTGCTTTGCGCCTTCCCTGCGGTCGCCGTCGCCATCGCCATCGCCGCAGCGGCGGCTTTCGCTGCTTCTATTTCTTTTTTCAGCTTTGCGTCTGCCATCGCTTCTTCCTGTCGCTGTGACTCCTCGGCTGCGAAGTCGACATGCGCGTTCACGTACTGTGCTTTGCGGTCGGCCACCTCAGCAGAGCTGCTGCGCGCTTTGTGATTGTTATTATTATTATTGTTAATATTGTTGTACTGCTGCATAAAATGCTGTTGTTGTGCGTACTTGTCTGCGTAGGAATGTGTAGTTATGTTGGTATGAGTTTGAACGTGCCCTTCAGCCTGAGGCGGGCTTGGGCGTGGCGCCTGCAGCGGGCGCCCCTTCTTTTTTTTGGGCATGCTGCCACCAGTTTTAGGGCAGCTCTGACCTTCCGGCTTGAGCACCATTTTATTGCTCATATCATCGTCGTCGTCTTGTTCTTCTGCGGCCTCTCCGTCATCATCTTTTATTTTGAGAGGCACTGGCCGTGGCGGCGGTGCTGTCCGCGGCGCCGCGCGCGAAGAAGAGTTCGTGGTGGCCGTGTCCTCGTCTTCGTCCTCCGTGCGGTGTCTCCCCTCCAGCTCCAGCTCTGGCTGCGGCTGCGGCGGGTGCGGGCGCGGAATGGGCGGCGGCAGTGGCGGCGGCACACTGTGCTGCAGTTCCTCGGTTGTTGTTGCTGCTGCCCGTGCGCTTGTGATGGCCTTCGAGGGTGTAAACAACAACTGCTGGTTGTACTTTTTCTTCTGCGCTGCAGAGTGGGGAGTGTTGTTTATATTCGTTACTTCCAGAGCAATCATGGTCTCTTTACTTTCATCATTGTGAATGCCACTACTATAATTATGTATCTCGCTGTTCAGCGTACCGCGAGACGGGACGGCGGCGGGAGAGCCAATCACGTGCTTGTGCATCAAGGAAGGAAGAAAGCGTGCGATGGACACCGGGACGGGAGGGCAAATGAACGGAAAGTGAAGGCGGCAGTACAGCTCTGCATGCTCGCCGTCTTCTTCTTTTTCTTCTCCCTCACGGCTGCCGTTTTTGTTACCCACATCATTGCTATAATTGACGCTCTTGCTGCTGAGTTGCAGGACGGAGGGGAATCCACTTTCGGCTATGTATTGTCGTCGGGTGACGCTGTTTGCGTGTGCCGCACCGCCGTGCTGCCGGCGCGCGTGTGAGCCCTCGCGACGGTGCCGACCACTCCGGTTGTGCGCAGCGGCTTCCTTGTTGTAGTTGTTGTGCGTGGCGTTCAGAATACCTATCCGAAAAAGCTTATCTTCTTCCTCCAAGAGAGCGTTGTCGTACAGCAAATTGTTATAGTCGACTGTTTCTTTGCTTTCTCGGCAGCGACGCCGCACTTCTCTCACGTCGTGCTCCTCCTCCGTCTTGCTCAACGCCGCGCCGGTGGTTACTTCATTTGTTGTCGTGTCACGCTCCTTCTTCGCTTCTTCTCTCGCCGTGGCTTTTGCGCCTCCTCGACTTGGCGGAGCAGGGCGGCCATGTACATTTCGGAGAGCACCGTGAAGGCGCTGATCTCCTTTTTGTCCGCACTGCCGCACCAGAAGGAGGGCCGCGATGTCAAAAGCGAATAAATCTCTTCTTCTTTCGCTTCTCTCTTTTCGTTCCCCTGCTCATTTTCGTGCTCTTGCTGCTGCTGCTGCTGCTGTTGCTGTAGCGGGCGGTGAATAATGTATTCTGTAATGAATGAGAACGGCGTCACCTGTGTGGGATAGGAAAGACTCCGCGGCATTCGTCCCTCCTGCGTCGCGTCGTCCTCATCCTCGCTCCCGCCCGTCTCTTGCTGTGCATTGAATTGGCTTTTCGTGCTTTTTTCTTTTATTGGAGGGCGGCCGTGGATGTAATCTAGAGGACCAACAAGCGTCGTGACCCCTTTCTCGTCCATCACACGAATGGCGTGGTTCTGCGCGTCGACCAGCCATATCTTGCCCGCTGTTGGCGTCGCTATATTTTCCCCGCCACCGGCTCCTTGTTTATGCTTCGCATCCTCGTCGGAGTGACGCGTGCGCTTGCCAGCGCCGTACGTTTCAATCTGGTTCGGCGTGACGATAATTTGGGGAATGCAGCGACCAAAACGGGCGTGCGACGCGATGGCGTCGTCGACGTAGCCGCCGCAGGCCGTGCGGCCGTGGAGACTGCCCGGTGCTGCTCTGCTGGGGGAGGGAAGAATGCTGCCGACGGTCCACACTGTAGGTACAGCGCCCTTTGCTTTCGCGTCCTCCTCCTTCTCTTCCTCTTCTTTTTCGGGTTCCTGCGCATCTTTCCTTTCTTGTTCTTTTTCTTCTTCTGCTTCTTCTTCATCTTCTTTAACCTCTGGTGCCTCAGTTTCAGACACAGCAGTGGCCGCAGCGGCGGGAGCGGTGCTGGTAGTGGGAGAGACAATGTCGTTCCTTTCTTTTCCCTCGTTGACGCCAAATGTACTATCATTCACGCCGCCCTTGTCGCTATTATTATCATTATTAATATTATCATTATCGAGATGCTCTGGTGCACAACCAAACAAGTCATCGAATATGTTTCCTGACTTGGATCCACTGCTAACATTATTCTTCACACTCGTGCTATTTTCATTATTATTATTATTATCATATTGTCCTTCCTTCTCGTCCGCTGCTGCTGCGGCAACGCCCACCACATTACCTTCTCCAGCGGCCAATCCTGTAATATTCGTGGGCAGCGCGCTCAGCCCGGTATCAGTCTCAAACAGCTCATCAATATCGAACGGTTTTGATGCGCTGTTACTGTTATTATTCGTCTGAGTGTTGTTGTCCTCTCTGTTTTTGTTGCCATTGCGGTTGTGGTCGTGTGTGTTCATCTCGCTTTGTCCGCCCGCTTCCCTCGTCTCGCCGTCTTCCCGCGGCGCGTCTTCGTGGGCGTCGGTAGGCACCACCACGACGGCCTCACCTCCCGCCCCCGCCCCCGCCCCGCAGGGTGCCTCCGCCAAAGAAAGAGAAAGGCTAGAAAGGTCCTCCGTGGCGGGCGGCTGCGGGTCTGCGCCTCTGCTGTGGGTGTTGCTGCTGGCAGTCGTCGCCTTGGCCTCGATAGTGGCCTCCGACAGGTGCCGCACCAGCCGCAGGACGCCGTTGCCTGCGTCATAAAACAGCAGCCCTTCCGCTGTCCAGCACAGCGAGACGGCGGCCGTGATGGCGGCCTCGCCGGCGGCGGCGCCGTCCCTGTAGCCGGCGACCGCCGTCGCCGTGGCGTTCTCGGCGATGGTCGGTAGGAAAGAAGTCGTGGCAGCTGTGGCGGCGATGGGCGGCCGCGGCGACGGGAGACGGTTGGAAATAATGGTGGTGACGATGCGGGTGCGGAAGTTGGCCGCTCGAATAGTGTGATTGCCCTCGTCGGAGATAAACAATATACTATACGAAGGCAGCGCAATCGACCTAGCACTATTATTATTATTTTCATTGTTGTCATTTATTTCTTGACTGTTTTGGTCCTCTTCCAGCCAGCAAAGACTCGTCGGGCAATTAAATTCAGCGCTTGCAAAGGCGCCATCGCGGTGTCCCTTGTTGCCATTGCCAACAATATAATGGGTGTCGCCATCGTGACAGGAGGAGTGTGGTGCATCGTCTTCATTTGTTTTAATATTATTATCATTTTTACTACTATCATTGTTCTTGATGTTGTTGTCGCTGCTGTCAGGAAGATCACTGGGGACGGAGAGTGCAGAGGCAAAAAATGAAGACGCCGGCACGGTTTGCACCGTGCTCGCTCGGACGTCGACGGAGAGCGCAAAAAGTCCATTTTTTTCTGCATTCGTCACAATATATCGGTGAGACAGATGGTGGGCTTGATAGTCTGCCTCCAACGCCATGGCCTCTTCCAAAACACGTCTGCTATACGTGTCACTGCTTTCCCTCAGCTCCGCATTTTCGAAGGTGGAGAGCAAGTGCGGGGGGAGGGCAGTGGTGGTGGTGTGGCCGCCACTCAGCACATTGTTGTTGTTGTTGCCACCGTCGCTTTCGTCGTCCTTATTCATGGTTTTGCTTTCGCTTTTTTTGCCATTTGTGGAAGAAGAGACGGAGGTGTACGTGTAGGTGTCTTCGTCCCCTTCCTCCTTTTCTTTGCTCGTAACATCGTCCGTGGCGGTGTTGTCACAACCACTGCGGTGCGCGCTCGAGCTGGAACGCCTCGTTGCCGAGTGGTGTGTCGCCTCGTCTTCTGTCTTTGGTGGCGCGTCGTCTTCCCCGCCGCCAGTGCTATTGCTACGGCTTCTGCTGCTGGAGCTGTGCGCTGCAGCCGCTGCTGCTGCTGCTGCCGCTGCTCCTTGTCGTTCTTTTTGTTTCTTTGCTTCCCAAAATTGTCGCAACACTTTCTCATTTTGTGCGTTGTGTCCTTCGGTGTAGTCGCGGACAATACCATTGAAAGAACCAATACGCAACATTTCGCCTTTGTCCTGCACTCGCATCGTATGGTTTGCACTTTTACTATCATTATTATTATTCTTATTGTTACCAGTTTTGTGAACACCATCGTCCAAATTCACATTTTCATTCTTGCTCGTCTCACACACTTGACTCGGCAGCTCCAGGATAGCAATGCGCTCTTCTGCTACGAACAATGCGTCCGTTTCCTTCTTCGTGCCATGGATGCCACTACTACAACTAGTATTGACCGGCTGTGCGCCTCGCTCCCTCGCCGCTGAGCGGCAGAAAGAGATAAGCAAGTGCATCCCGTCGACGGGCGCCATGAGCAGCTCACTTGGCTTGTTCTCGCCGTCAACAGAAGTGGGCTGGGATAAAACAGCCTCATTCTTATTATTATAATCACTAGTTGTACTTGCCACGGCGCTGGTGCAGGTATTGGCCTTCATATTATAATATTGGTGGTGTGTGAGTGGTGGAGATTGGTTTTTAAAAGAGAGACCACAATACGTTGTGCTGGCACCGCATTTTCGCTGCCGGCGGTGGCGACTTTATTGTTATTTTGTTGTTGTTCATACTATCACCAGCTTCGTTTGTGTCGCCCTTGCTGGCGTTGTGCGCTTCATCCAGGTTGACATGAGTATAATTGATAATAGTTTTACTTAAAAATACGTTGTTGGCGTCGTACGGACGCACCGCAATTGTTTGTGGCTCTCCATCCATTTTTATTATTGTTTTATCGTTCACCTGACTGAGAAGTAAATAAAGGGAAACTTAAAACAGATAGTTTTTGCTGTTAAGCAAAAAAGGTAAAAAAGATAATTTTGTGCTTGTGCTTTTTTTCTAAAAACAAAAATATAATAAAAGAAAAAAACGGAGTTAATCTAAATCTATTTTCGTTGAGCAATTAAACTATGTTTTCTGGAAAAGAAACAAAAATATATATTACTGTATGCTTTCGTTCAAAATTAAAAGAAAAAAAGGAAAACGGGGAATATAGATGCGGGGTATAAAAAGAGGGGTATAAAAAGAGGGGTGCGAGAGGTGTAGATAAGTTGTCACGCATACTATAACAGCAACAACCACAATAAAAAAAAATTGTTTAACAGCTTTACACACTCATGATGCCAAGTAAGCATTGAGAATTATTTACTGCACGTGGAGACGCGAAAAAACAAAAAAAAGTTAAAAAAAGGAGAAGGAAATAGAGCATGCAAAGTCTCCACTTTTTTTTGTTTTTTGTGTTTGTGTCAAGCTCATGCTTCGGGAAAGATTACTCTTGAATATTGTACGTGTCCAGCAGTGAGGCGCCCAGCGGCCATGCGATGCTCTGACCTTTAATCAACTCCGGCACAAAAATTTCCGTGTCCTCTGACAGCCCGAGGCCGGTGCGCAGGTAACTGTACAAATAAGAAAGATCAAGACAGCGGGTGTCCGGCGCCGCCTTTTTCTTGACCTTATTATCGTCTCCATTTTTTTCTTTCGCAGCGGTGGTTGTGGTTGTGGTTGTGGTTGTGGTGGTGGTGGTGGTGGTGGTGACTGCTGACGGGAGAAGCGATAGATAGTCGTCCAGCGTTGCGTCCACAATGCCACACGCCTTCATCCCTAACAACTTGTATACCCCAACAGTAATTTTCTTTACATCGTCCTTCTCATTCGCTGCTGCTGCGGCGGCGTTGGCGGCAGCGGTGGTGGTGGTGGTGGGGGAGGAGGAGGAGGAGATGGGTAGGCCAGGGATGGGACCGAGCGCTGCGACGTACCGAGTTTGCAGCACGTCATTGAAAAACGAAAAGACGTAGACATCCCTCACATTGTTGTTGTTATTATTATCGTTGCTTTTGCCGCCTTCCCCCTTGTGAAACAGCGGCTGCGGGATGCCATGTACACCACACGAGGCGTACATGCACTCTTTTTCTTCTTTTTTGTCGCCCCCGGCGGCGGCTGTTGTCTTGTCGTCGTCGGTGTCTTTACCAAAAACATACTTTTTCCAGTAGCGCACACAGGCGTCGAAGCGAAGAGCACCACCATCGTCACCGCCCTCCGCCGCTGCTGCCTGTGAAAAACATGACTCGAGCTTTTTCCTTTCGGCCTCCACACCACCCGCGGTGGTGGCGGCGGCAGCGCCCTTCAGCTGCTCCTCGACTTTCAGCAAAAGTGTCTCACGCGCCGCGTTGAGCCCCAAACCTAAGTAGCTGTGCTGATAGAGGTGATACTTTTTTTGAAACTGCCGCTGCAGCTGTGCCATCGTGGGGCGTTTGTGTTGCTTGTCGGTGCTGCCATTCGCTGCTGCTGCTGCTACGGCGGCCGCGTTCGCGTCATCACCGTCCGGGTAGTGGGGCAGGACGAGCAGGCTGTGATGCAGAAAAGGCAGCCACGCCCCTTCTTCCTTGCTGATCTCGAAGACAATTTGAGAAGAGGCGCCGCCCATGTCAACGCTGACGACGCTCCTCGGAGGGCTGGCGCTTTTTGTGGGAGAGGTGGGCGCGTGCAGCGGCAGGCGATCCAGCATGTAGTTCAGCGCCACCCAGCTGTAGAGCCCCTCCCGCGCGCCATCGATGATCTCCACCTTGCCGTACTCGTACTGTGGGAAGTCCTTCTGGAGAATGCCTTCGATCACCTCGAGAATGGCCGCCTGCTGCTGCGGCCCGAGTAGCCGCATCCCCGCGGTTGCCTGCAGCGTGATGCGGGTGCAGGGCTGGTAGGCGGCCGGCACGACCTGCGCCGCGCGCTGCAAGAGCTCGCGCACCGGCGCGGCGGCCGCCTGCGGCGTGAGGCGGTAGGCGCTGAGCCCGGGCGACTTCTTCGCGAAGACGTCGCGGCGAAAGTAGAACTGGGGGAGGTACACCGCCTCGAGGTCGGCGATCGTGCTCGCGCCTGAGGCGGCGACGGCGGCGGCCGGCCGCAGCACGCGGCGCGCCGCCGCGTCCCAGTAACGCTTCTCATACTCAATCACGTGGATGCGCGTGCCGGAGCTGCCCGCGTCGAAGATGACATCGAAGTGCCGGTCAACGAGCGGGTCCTCCATGCAGCGGTTGGGGTTCTTCTCCGTGTCCGGCGGCACATAGAAGTTATACTGGTACGTCTTGCTGCCGTCATCGTACGTGGTTGGCTTCGCTGGCAGCTCCTGTGCAGTCCCCGTCCCTACACCCGTGTTTCTTTTGCTTGGCACTGCGACGAGGAGAAGCAGAAAGAGGAGAATGAAGAGCCCGGCGAAGCAGGAGAGAACAAAACGCCGCCGCTTCCAGGCGAGGTTGTTAAGGCTATTGTTGTTGCCGGTGCTGAGGTAGATCATGTTTTTATTTCTGTAGTTGTAGTTCATTTCACAATATATATATATATATAAACGTATGTGTATACTTTCTATTTTGTTTCAAAATTATTTAGTCTTTTTATGCTTGCAGAATTAAAAAAAAAAAAAAATTAGACTTTGTATGTTTTGTCAATTTAATACTGGCTCGTACACCAAGACTTGCCGCGAATGAATGGAAAGACAGAGAGAGAGGAAGGGAAAAAACAAAAAAAAGTAATAAGCTTCAAAAATAAAAATAAGACCA
>AUXK01000200.1:0-11851 GCA_000482165.1 Strigomonas oncopelti | reverse complement strand
CTTTTTAAATTTACTAATACGTTTGTTTACTAAAGTTAATAATAAGTAAAATAAAGTAGACCTTAAAAACAGCTATATAAATCGAAGGAAAACGAAAACGTAGAAAACAGAAAAAGAAAGAAAGAGAGAGAAAGAGATGTAAATTCTTAGCGCACAGCTTTTGGTTGCTCTACCCTGTGTAGCGTGGGCCAGGCCCCGCCTGCTTGCGGAACGCCACTTGCACCGTCGGATGGTCGAGCAGCACGTCGTGCCTAAATCGGTTAAACACAGTTTCGACCTTGCCAAGATTCTCCTTCATTTTCTCGCTGTCCTGCTGCTCCTCGCGGGCGTCGGCGTCGAGGTCGTCCTGCGTGATGCCGGTGCCGGGCCGCGCCTTCTCGCGCCGCGCGCCGCCCCCCGACCCCAGCGGCCCCTGCTGATTGAAGTCGTCGGGTGAGATGTTGCGAGTGCGCTCCGTGAAGCGCGCCGTCCACTCGTCGGCGAGGGGCTTCTGCCGGCACTGCAGCGCGCAGCGGCGGAGGGCCGAGCAGAGCACAATCTTCGCCGCCGTGCGGGACGGCAGCGGGATGTCGGAGTCGCGGTCGCTCAGCTCCTGCCAGAGCTCCTCGCCACGCTCCAGCGCCTCCATGCGGTCCTCGTTGCTGCGGCTGCGCGCGAGCTGGATGACGAGGCGGCTCTCCGTGTCGAGGGTCGCGATGCGGGGCTGCTTCTCCGCGATCTGCTTGCTCAGGCGCTGCCGCAGCCCCGGCACGTCAAGCTCCTGGTTCTGGTATAGCAGCTCCTTCGTGGTGTCGGTCAGCTGCTGCTTCATCTCTGGCGTGTAGCTGGGCCGCGGGTTGCTGCTGTTATAGACGCTGTACTTGTAGTCCTTGCTCGACTTGCCGGTCTGCGGCATGGCGACGTCCAGGTTGTTGAACTTGAAGTAGAGGGGGGCGGTAGGCCGCACGACGCCGAGGGCAACGACCGCAGCCGCCAGGCGGGTACAGCGCATGTCTGACTAGATTAAGATAATAAGGGTAAGTAAATATATATAAGCAGACGCACACTTCTGCCGGTGTGTGCGTCTGTTGTGTGTATGTGTGTGTGTGTGTGTGTGTGTGTGAAACTTGTACGCGCTTGCAAAGTTATTTGGCTCTGTTATTCTTGCCCTCATTATCGTATTCAAAAAAATAGGAAAGGGGGGAGGTGGGCAAAAGCAATGCATAATTATTTGTAGCCCATACATATGTATATTATGTTTCTATTTTGTTGTTGTTGTTGTTTAGTGGCACGCGCGCTGTTGGTGTTGTGGTAAAAAAAAAAACGTATACGCGGGTGCATATATCTTCACGCATAAACCAAAAAAGAGTGCCAGCTTCGTAAAAAAAAAAAAATTATTATTTATTATTATTACAATATGTTAAGCGTTGCCGTGAACTCGTGTAGCCCGTTGAATGTTTATGTTTATTTTATTTATGAAAAAGACAAAAAAAATAATATACAAGCTGAATGTTAATCATGAAACAACAACAGCAGCCAAGCACAGTCTCTCTCTCTTTCTCTCGCTCTTTCTTTCACCTACCAGCATCCAAAAGCAGCTGTTAGTTTCTGTAAATTTGCAATTATTATTGTTACTACTCCGTCTCGGGATCGCGGTCGTCCACCTCTGCCTCGTCGGCCACCTGCAGTGTTTCGTCGACGAGGCGGCACAGGTTTGTGACGTACTCGGGGTCGCGTATGTTCATCGGCCGGAACGTCACCAAGTTGTAATCGTCAATGATGGAACTAATCGCCCGCGACATCGCGCGGTACCTCGGCGGCAGACGCGACAGGTCCATAAAGTCAAACTCGCACAAGCAAAAGTGCTCGAGCGCGTCGTTGCGAAACTCCTCCGAGAGCAGATCACACTTGGTCAGCACGTTGATGAACGGACACTCGAAGAAGACCATGCTGGAGAGCGAGAAGAGACAGCCGGAGATGAACTTGCCGCAGTCGGCGGTGGTCGCGAGGGCGTCGAGCAAATACAGCACCGTCACATAGTACCCCTCGCGCTGCAGCAGCTTCACGAAGGCGGGGACGGCTGGCTGGTTCGACAGCACCTCCACCTGCCCCGGCATATCCACGATGAGGAAATCCTCGGCGTAGTCGCCCAGCTGCTCCATCAGCCACGTCTGCCCAGCGGTGACGAGGTACTCCATGCAAAAGACGAGGCCGCCGTTCGGGCCGAGCCCCTTGCCCTCCATCGCATCCTCGAGCGAGATGAGGTCGCGCACGTCGAGCGATGGCTCGTACGGCAGCGTCTCGGCGGCGGGGTCGCCGTTGATAAGGTGCACAGCCCGGCCTTTGATGGCGTAGTGCTCGGCCATGATGCCGCAGAGGGTGCTCTTGCCAGAGCCAGCGGGGCCCACCACTACCGCGGCGTACTTGCCCATAAATAAATATATATATTAATGGACCGTGGGGTGAAAAAAAAAAAAAAAATAGCTTAACGGTCAAAGAGAGGAAAAAGAGGGAAAAATTGGAGAAAGTGAAAAAGGCAAACATAAAAGCACGCCACCACATGCAGCAAAAAAAATATAAATATATATTGCATTTAATTTTTAAGCAGGAAAAATAAAAATGGAGAGAAGATTTGACAGAGCAAACCAGTTGAGTTGATAGAAGGGGAAAAAAGCAGCATACGTAGAACGTTGCGAGTGGACAGAGAAAAGTGAGATAGTACAAAAAAAAAAAGTAAAAGAAGGATATACAGAACGGCCTCACTAATGCTGCGAGTGGAAATATATATATATAACAAGAAGAACAGTGTACAAACAAAGAATATGTAAAGAAAATCTAAGTAGTCTTTTGCTGTGGCAGGGCGCGTACCCGCCCTAAAAAATTATAATAATAAAGGTTTTCAAAAAAAAGAAAAAAGCCACGCGAAAGGAAGAAGGGGAAAAAAATGTACAAAAGTGAATTTCCAGAGGAGAGAAAAAGAGGTAAAAAAAAAAAAACAATTTAAGAAAGAAGGTGAATCTAAAGTGGTATACAGTAAAAAGAAAAAAAAAAAAAAAACGACAACGTAAAACAACGATGGGCAAAAAGACTGCAGCTGTCCTCTTTCTTTTTCCCAACTACTACTACTCCATCACCCATATGTGCAGCTTGTGGAGCTTGATGTACTCCATGCAGGCGACCGCGTGCCGCTTCCGCCGGTCCATGTGCGGGACAGACGGCCGCTCGAACAGCTCGCAGAAGACTGCCGCCGCGTGCTCGATCATGTCCTGTGTGATGGAGAAAAATTTCACCTTCACTTGTGCTTTCTCCGTCGTGGTGTTGAAGTCGCTCAGGTGAAAGGCCTCGCGTATGTCGCGCGCGTTGCCGCCGCCGATGTACGCCCCGAACATCACCTCCTGCAGCACGAAGGTCAGCTGCGACTCCATCGCGAGGGGGTCCAGCACTGTCGCGCCGCAGCCCTTGCGGGGCCGCACGGCGAAGCTGCCGAGCCGCCACTGGTGCTTCGCCGCGTACTCGGCACAGTAAATGTCAAAGTAGCGCTTCATCACCGGGCACATCTGGAAGAGCCCCACGGCGTTCCCGCCGGGGCCGAGCTGGCGCTGCTGCGGGTCGAAGGTGCCGCCCGTCTCCACAAACGCGTTGCCGTAAAGCGCGCACGTCGCGAGCGGCCCGACGCGGTTGATGAGGTCCAGGATGAACTGATGCCGCCGCTCCGGCGCCCCGGTCATGTTGAGGGAGGCGCGCCCGTCCGCCCCGCCGGCGCTCGCCCGCCCGCGGCTGCCCTCCGCGGGAGTGACCATGGGCGAGAGAGTGAAGGCTGGCGGCACCGGCGGCGCGGCCGGCAGCCGCCCCGGTGCGGAGGAGGAGGAGGGCGAGGCCATGTTCATCACGGTGGGCGGCGCGCTGCTGTCCGCGAAATTCATCTGCGCCATGGGGGGGTACATGGGTGACGGGCTGAGGCTTATGTTCGAGTCGGCCAATGGGTCGAAGTGGACGCTGCGATTGTCATAGCTGTTGTTCAGGTGGGCGTTGCGGGAGCTGGGAAAGGCGGAGTCGGCCCCTGGCGTTCGCACAGATTGGCTCTGATGAAAAAACGACATCGCAGGCGCGCCGTGGTCGTGGTCGCTCGTCCTGCTGTTGCGGTGCGGGGTCTGAGCGTAGTTGCTATTGTGGTGGTTGTAGGTGCTTGAGTGATCCTTAGTGCCGTCGCTCTGCCGCCGGCGCGCACTGCCGCTGCGATGTCCAACGTCGTTGCCACCACCGGAGCGCCGCGATGCCTCGCTGTTCGGGTGCAGGCTGTAACTGTGGGAGCTCGGCGACGGATGCTCCTGCGGGGGCTTCTTTCTCCGGTAGCCGTTGAAACTGCTGTCCGTGTCTGTCATCGCGGTCAGCGTGAAGGGCGGCGGCACGCTCACGCTCGCCTCCTCCCTCCGCGCCGGGCTCGACGACGGCTCGGGCCGGCCTTCGCTCTGGTACGTGATGGTGTAGGTCGGCGTCGCGCCGTCCTTGTAGGCGGGGTTGAAGATGTTGTGCCGCTGCTCCACCGAGTCTTCCCGGTTCACTTTAAAGTAGTTTTTATCGTAAGTTTCCTTCTTCTGCTTTGGCTGCTGCTGCGGGGCAGGCGCCGGCGGCGGCGGCGGCGGCGGGAGAGACGGCTTTGTGGAGTATGGTTTGCTGGTGTGGACGCTCGTGACCGTTTGAGCTTGTCTTGTGGTTTGCGTGTTTGCCGTGTGGTAGCGCCAGGCGTCGTCTTCATTGTTCTTTTTTTTCTGCCAAAACTTGCACCGCTCGAAAAAGCCCGGCTGTTCTTGTGACGGCTGTTTTGGGTCCTGCTGCTGCTGTGGTGCGGCGGGGGGCGGGGGCGGTGTTTGGAAGGTGACGGCGGGCGCGCGGTCTTGCTCGCGCTGGCAGATGGCCTGCCGCGCCGGCGGGCCCGCCAGATGGGCCGTCCGCGCCGGTGCCACGGTGGGGTGCTGCAGCGTCGGCACAAATTGTGTGCTCTGCTTCTGGTTGAACGCATCGGTGCGGCCGCTGTGCACGTCGACGGTGGGTGGCGGTGCCGTCGGCGTCTGGTCCATCGAGTAGTACACGATGTTGTAGGTATGGTTCGTACAGAAGTAGCCCTGCGTGGTGTACGAGGGGGGCGACGACGACTGCTCGTACTGCTGCTGTTCCTGGTATTGCTCCTGCTGATATTGCTGTTGCTGCTCGTACTGCTGCTGCCGGTATTGCTGTTGCTGCTGCTGCTGCTTACGTTCGTACTGCTGCTGCTGGTATTGCTGTTGTTGCTGCTGCTGGTATTGCTGTTGTTGCTGCTTCTGGTATTGCTGTTGTTGCTGCTTCTGGTATTGCTGTTGTTGCTGCTGGTATTGCTGTTGTTGCTGTTGCTGCTGCTGCTGCTGCTGGTATTGCTGCTGTTGATATGGCTGCTGCTGCTGCTGCACGGTAAAAGCGCGCGGCTTATAATACATCTCGCCATCCTCGTCCTCCATGACGCTCCGCTCGCGCGAGCCGGACGGGCAGCGGCCGTAGGTCGGGTAGGCGTACTTCCCGCCGTCGACCACGCCGCCGCCGCGGCCGGAAGCCGTCGGTCCCACGTTCTCCTTGTCCCCATAATCATCCTCGTCACAGGGCTTGGTGCAGTAATAGTACCTCTGCTGCTGCTCGTAGTACTGCTGCTGCTCCTCCTGTTGCTGCTGTCGTTGCTGGTGCTGGTTCACCTCCTTTTTGTATTGATAGTTGTTTCGCACCTCCGCATACTTGTCGCGGATTTTCCCGCCAAACGCTTTCAGGTAGCCTCCCATTTTTTGTTTTGTTTTGTTTTGTTTTAAAGGCCTATTGCTCAAATGCAAGTCGCAGCAGTTGCGTTTGTTGTTGTGCTGAAATGTGTATGCTATCTAGTGTGTGAATGTACGCACTTAAATGTAACGATGAAAAAAAAAAATAACAAAGAAAAAGAAAAAGAAAGAATACAGACTTATATTTAAAAATAATAAAAGCTATTTGTCGTCGTCTTTATTTAATTTTTTTTTTTTTTTTTGCATATGTATGCGCGTACGTATATGTAGTATACGTAAAACGGAAAGAACGGAAAAGGAAAGTAAAGTCAAGTAGTGTAGCAATTATAAAAACAAAAGTCAAACGGACGTGTTGGCACTAGAGTTTCAGTATGGCAGCAACGTAGGACTCAGAAAGAAAAAAGAATCTGAAAAACGTAACAGATAAATAGTTGAATTCACATCAACATATAAATATATACTACAGATCAACCACACGTTGTCATTGCGTTTATGTGGCAATGGTAGTGGTAGGCATAGTTTTTTTATTATTATTTATTCGTCACGGGCTCGCTTTTTGTGCACCCGCGCGCCGGTGATGGGATCAATCGTGTAGGCAGAGTCCTCTGTCTCGTCCCCCTCCCCCATCTCCTCCAGCACTGTGTAGACGGCTGTAAGGTCTTCCTCCTCCTCCTCCCCTTCTTCTTGGCGGTGGTAATCGTGGTGGTGCGGGGCCACAGGCGGGGGTGCCGGCCCTCCCCCCATTGGTTTGCCACCGCCGCCGCCGCTGCCGCTGCTGCCGTTCGTCGTGCCCGAAAGCAGATTTGAGCTCATAAAAACAGGCGCAAAAGACGGCGGGGCGCCAGGGGGGCCGCCGGCGTGAGGCTTTGGTGTGGTGCTCTCGCCAGAGAGTGCCGCCGCCGCCGCCGTCGGTTCAGGCGGCGGCGGCGCCCCGGAGACGGGGTGACGCTGATGGGACGTGGCGGTGGGCGGCACCACGCCGTCGAGCAGCAGGTCGCTCAGGCTGAACGTCTTCACCACCTTGAAAAAGGACCAGTTGAGGGTCGCGCGCAGCTGGTCGTCCGTGAGCAGCGCTGCCTGGCGGCGCGCGAGGGCCGCCTGCGCGTACTTCGTCTTCTCCGCCACCACCGTGTCGAGGACGTAGGGCCGCTCGCCCATGTGCTCCAGCCGCGTCTCCGTCGCGTCGGGGTCGAAGGCGAGAATGCGCTGGTAGGCCCGCACGAGCTGCTCAAACACGCTGTGCCGCACGTCGTCGGCCTGCAGAAAGCGGAAACTGGGGTTGCGCTTCTGCTTCGCCTCCACAGAGCGCAGGAACGTCTCGCCGTACTTGGCGCTGTACTGCGCGGTGAGGGCCATCAGGTCCATCGCGAAGGGCGGCAGGTCGATCGTGTCCTCCTTGAGGTCGAGGGCGTAGTGCGTGGGAAAGGGGTCCTTCAGATAGCGGCGCGCCTCCTGCTCCGCCTGCCACAGCAGTTCCTCGCGCTTCGCGTCTATCGGCGCCGTGCCGCCCTCGGTGCGCACAATGCCGTCCGCGCCGGTCGTCGTCGACGTCGTTGCCGCCGCTTTCCCTGCGGCGGGGGTCGTCGCTGCTGCGCCGCCACCCTCCGTCTTGCTCGCCTTCTGCGGCCGCTTCTCGGGATGGGCGCGGTACTCCGTCAGCATGCTCAGGAAGTACGGGTAAAAAAGGTGCGAAGACTCTACGAAAATAAACTCGTTGCGCCGATTCGAGGCGAGAAGCTTCGCTATCATCTCGTCCGCATTCGACTTTTCCAGCGTGCTGAGTCGCGCCGCGAAGACGTTGACTTTTTCGCGCAGCTCCGGCCCGGGCACGATGATGGAGGGCAACGCTTCCTCTTCAGAAGTCATGCCTGAACACTAGAAAACAAAAAAGGATACAAAGACCAAAAAATAAATGTGGGTCTAGGACTCCGAAGAAAAATAAAAGAGAGTATTTTAGGCTACGGGCAGGTGCGTTTTCAGCGGAAAAAGAGACGAAAAGGGGGGAAAGAAGGAAAAGAAGTGTTTGCAAAGGAAACGCGCATAACGAAGCAACCTCATTAAAAAAAAAGGATTTGTGTGAATCTACAATAACAAATATAGAAAAAAAACAAAAAAGTAAAGCGAAGGCAGTCATAAAAAAGAATTGTCTACGGTGTTGTTTGTCAGCATTTAAATTAAGTTTTTTTTTAAGTTTATTACAAAGTGTGTAGGCATATGTGTATACGTGTGTGTAAGTGTGTGCGTGTGTAAAAGCAACATGTGGCACACACACAAAAACGCAGGAATGTCTATATCGGTTTGTGAATGTACCCGCGTGTGTGTCTATGTGTAGAGGCGTGGTCTACATCGCGACCAAATTCACAGCAGAGGTCTCCAACGTGGGAGAGTGCAGGTCGACCAGCACGACGACGCCCGTCGTCTGGAAGTTCGGCACGCAGACAAGGCGCACGCCCGGCACGGCCGCCCCCTCCTCGTGCTTGGCGCGCTTTGCCGCCGTCTCGCGCTCGCGCCCGTCCTCGCCCGCCGCGGCCGCCTTCACGTAGCGGCACGAGTCCGTTTCGAGCTCCGCCAGCGGTGTGTAGCGCGTCTCGAAGTGCGGCTGGTCGCACACGACGAAGGCGTGGGGCAGCGCCCCGAAGAGAAACGGATCTTCGTTGCGGAACGGATAGCTAAAGAGTGTATTGGGTGCGGTGGGGCAGGCGCAGCCGCTGCGCACGACCATCTCCATCGCCGCGAGGCGGTCCGTGTAGCGCGTCTCGCGCGCGACGTCGTTCATGTTCTGCCCCGACGTCACGAAGAAGCGCGCGCTCGAGGAGAGCTTGGCGTCGCCGCCGGCACCGTCGCCGCTGCCGCTGCCGGCAACGAATTGGAACGGGTTGGTCACGAGGCGGAGCGAGGAGAGGCGCGCGGCTGTTGGCAGCAGCACGGGGTGCAGCGGCTGCTGCGGGACAAAGGCGTCCGACATGTCGTGGTCGCCCGGCATCAGCTCGACGTCCACCGTGGCGGCAAGCCGCGCGAGCAGCTTGTCAAACTCCCGCATGAGCTTCGCGCTCGTGACGGTGCCCGCCTGCGCCTTGTCGTCGTTGAGCCGCACGTGGTCCGAGGGGTCCAGCTTGACCTTCAGCCTCAGCTTCTGCTCCTCCGTCGTCGCGATGCTGTTGCCGCCAATGACGAGTCGCGCGATGTGGCGCGCGCGGGAGAAGAGGGCCGCGTCGCCGCCCATCTGGCCGCTGAGGAAGCTGACGAGGAGCTCCAGCGCGAGGCGGTGGCGGGGGTCGTCGCCGAGGTTAACGTTGAGGCCGCAGACAAAGGCCACGTAGCAGGGCGCGCGGCCCGCCGCCGGCACGCCCCGCGGGACGTAGAGTTCCTCTAGGCGGCAGAAGGCGTAGCGGCGCACGCGCAGGTGGCCGTTGGGCAGCAGCGTGCCGTACACGCCGAGCACGACGCCGGTGCAGAAGTAGTTCACGTCGAGTCCGTCGAGCACGACGCGGCCGCTGCTGTCCTCCAGCAGCAGCTCGTCCGCGGGGTGGCAGACGCTGTAGTGCTCGTTGCTCGCGGCCAGCGCGAGCGAGGTGCCGCCGTCGGCCCGCTCCGTGGCCGACACCTCCGTCGGCAGCGATTCCGCGTCGGGGCCGCCGCCACCGTCGTCGCCGTCGTTTTCCTCGTCGCCGGCGTCGATGCGGACGAGCTCCTTCTGGTACTCGTCGAGGAAGCGTGGCAGCAGCTTCATTTGCTTGTACAGCACCCCCACCGCGAGAGAGGGCACACCGGGCTCCAACTCAAGCACGCGGCGGGGCGCGGCTGCGACGGCCTCACCGCGGCAGGCATGCTGCAGCGCCGCGAGCACACTGCGGTACTGCACCTCCATCCGCTGCCGGTACATGCTCGCGTACTGCTGCGTGAACTCGAGAGAGTGGAGGAGAAAGCGCTGGTGCTCGCGGGTAATGGTGCACGTTGCGCGGGGTTGAGGGTCTGACATATGGCAATCAGGGTGTGCGGATATGGTATAAGAGTAAGGATGTGTGTGTGTGTGTATGTATGATGTATATATATATATATATTTAGAATGTGTGTGTATGCTTGTATAATTGTCTATGTTGTTCCCTAAAAAGAAAAAAAAAAATTCAAGTGCTTAAGCCGACAAGAGGCAGTAAAAAAAAAATAGGAAATAGGAAAAAGGGAAAAGGGAAAAGAGAGGGGGGAGAGAGAGAAGGAGAAATTGTACACAAGAATCGCAAAATTAAAAAAATTAGGCACGTCAATACAAGTAATGGCTTTAGGTCAGCTCTACTGCAAACATACTTTCTTGTAACGTGCAGATGTTTGTGCGGCGCATGGGATGGGTGCGTATGCATTTTAATGTTTACAGTGAAAAAAAAAAGAAGAAAAGAAAGAAAAAGTAATCAAAAAAGGAGAAAAGGGTAAAAAGGGAAAGTGAAAAGGGGAGAAAATCGGCACAGCCAACAGAACAGGTGGTATAGATTGACAAAAATGTATATAAATATATATTTTCCGAGCATTCCATTTGATGAAGGTCGCTGCAAATATCCTCCTCTAGTTTTCCGTCATTTTTCTTGTCTTCCATTTTAATTAATATTACTTTTTTAATACAAGCTTCGTTGTGTCTTTTTGTTATTCTGTTCTTTTTTTAAGTTTTTCTGTATACCACTATTTATTTAGTGTTTTTTTAGTATGTTGTTTTTTGTTTTTTTATTTTATTGTATTTTTTTACACCACACCTGACTGGTATGAGGGAGGTGTATGCGTTTGTATTTTTCTTTTTATAAAAAAAAAAAAAAAAAACTTATATATTGTCAATTATATTTACTCGTCGTCCGGCAGCACCGCGTTCTCGATCTCCATCTGCTCGCGACGGAGCTGCTCCTGCTGCTCCGCCGTCAGCTGCACGACGTTGGTCGTGTCCAGGATGGGCACCTCCGTCAGCTGCAGGTCCGCATCGTTGGCGAGGCGCTTCGCGAGCCACACAAACGGCTTCTCGAAGTTGTAGTTCGACTTGGCCGAGATATCGTAGTACTGCAGACCTTTCTTGCGGTGGAAGGTGATCATCTTCGCCTTCACCTGGCGGTCGGCGCAGTCTACCTTGTTGCCCACCAGCACAATGGGGATGTTGTCGCACACACGCGTGATATCGCGGTACCAGTTCGGCACGTTCTTGTACGTGTTGCGGCTCGTCACGTCGAACATGATGATGGCGCACTGCCCCTGGATGTAGTAGCCGTCGCGCAGACCGCCGAATTTCTCCTGGCCGGCAGTGTCCCAGCAGTTGAAGCAGATGTAGCCGCGGTTGGTGTAGAAGGAGAGAGGGTGCACGTCCACGCCCACCGTCGCCACGTAGCGCTTCTCGAACTCGCCGGTGAGATGGCGCTTCACGAAGGTGGTCTTGCCCGTGCCGCCATCGCCGACAAGGATCAGCTTGAAGACGGCGTCGTAGGCAGGCTGGTTCGCGGGAGCTTGCATGCGTGCTACAGAAAACAAATAATCAAGATATAATAAACACTTAAGAAAAGGTAATTGGCAACAAAGTTCCCTACCTTTTTTTTCTTTTTCTATTTTGGTTAGTTAAATACAACTTTTAAAGCAATTTTAAGTCAGAGTAGCAGAGAGGTGAAGAGAGGTGAGTAAGATATGATGTACGTGGCACAAATTGCGCGCATTGACATGGCCACGCGCATACACACATACACACATACACACATACACACATACACACATACACACACAAACAAACGCATGCACGCGCATTGGCAGTCGTGTACGTAAAACATGTGTAGGTGCAAAACAAGCTAAACAAAGCAATAATAATTTTTAAACAAATATATTGATATGTATATATATCCATACAGGTTGCAGTAATAAACATACAAATTAAAAAAAAAAAAAAAGTAAAAAGTAAAAAAGAAAAAAAAAGAACGACAAAACTTAGCCCAGAGGAATAGGCAATAATAGAAACTTTATCTAAAACAACTTCGCATGCGCATCTTGTTGGCACGCGTTTTGGGTATTGTTTTACCTGGGTTTGCTCATTTATTAATTTGCCGTTCGGTCACTATATA
>AUXK01000199.1:0-11887 GCA_000482165.1 Strigomonas oncopelti | reverse complement strand
CCTTCTGCATTCGCTTAAAATGTATGTACGTGTTTATTTATATGGTGCGCTATAACATCTCCCCGCAAACAAATACTTTTCCTTTATATTTCTACTTCTATTTTCTTTAAATTTATATATTTTCTGCATCATTAATGCGCTTTTCCAACGCGGCAAAAGCACGACGAAGAAAAAAAAAAAAAAACCAATGTTTAGGAGAAAAATAGGTTCATCTAATGGAGCTGCAACTACGGTAGCAGCAGCTGCGATAGCCCCAACTAGCAAACGACTGTTCCATGATGGCAGCGTGTCCTCACCTAGTCTTTTCCTTTCGGCACCGTCGCTGTGGGGTGGCCATGGCAGGGGCAGTCGTGTTCGCTCCCCTCCGTCCCCTCACGCAGCGCTCTGTTATGCTACAAGAGGAGTAGCTCATATCTCATCATCCTCCTCTCTGCATTCGCCTTCTTCATCGCAGCAGCAGCAGCACCCGCACATCAAAACCGGCAGCAGGGCGCTTCCATCCACAGGGCAGCGGGCCGAAAAGAAGCCACATATGGCTCAGCGGGCACGCCACAGGAAACAAAATGTCAGGCACCAAATGAAGAAGAGAAGCAATAAAGTGGAAGCGGGGGGCGAAAAAGAAGAAAAAGAACCGTTGTTGCAGGCAATCAATTTAGGTAACGGTATACAAGCTATGGTCGCCACCTCGCTGCCCCGCTTACGCCATGCCCATAAAACCTCTTCTACACAGAAGCAACAGCAGGAGCAACAGTTAAAAATGACAAAAGAGGGGGAGACGTCGTCGCTGCCGCCATCGGCGTCTGTGCCAGAGGCGCAGCCAGCCTTGGACGCCGCCGTCGCCACATCGGTGGGCCTCCAGGAAACCATCGCACTTGTCGACCCAACAGCCCTCCTCGACCACGTGTACGCCACGTCGCCCGCACAAACCGCAAACGCCATCGCAGACGCCTTCTCTCATCTCAAGCGCACCTCGCTCCCGGTCCTCGCCCAGCTCGCCGCCAGCCGCGGGCCCGACGGGCGGCTTCCCGCTGCGACGGTGGACCATCTCCTGCACACAACGGAGGGCACATCGAGGCTGACGGCGGTGTCGGCCGCGCTGCGCACTGTCACCCAGGTGCTGGAGGCGGTGGGGGACAGCGGGCGCGAGACTGGCCGCCGCTACGAGGCCGCCTTCCCCGCCGCGCTCACGGAGGCTGTGTGGCGCGTGGTGGGCCCGGCACTGCGGCAGCTGCAGACCGCCGTGGCAGACGCGCGGCGAGACCAAGGCCAATCAAAAAAGGCAGAAGAGGACATGGGCGAGGGGGCGGAGCTGGTGACGTCCCCAGAGCCGGCCGCCCTGGAGGCCCAAAAAGAGTTTGTGGCAGACTTCTGCGCATCCCGCCGCGCCCTTGCCCTTCGCACCCGCGCCGTCGCCGACGCGCTGCCACCCGAGCAGCTCGTCCACACCATCGCCTACATGCAGCTCTGCGGCGCCCTCGCCGACGACATCCTCGGTCCCATCGGCGCCCACCTCGTCGAGCTCCAGGCTGAGGCGCAGAGGCCGGCCCAGCAGGTCTCGCGCAACTACTCTCTTCTCGCCCACCACGTCGCGGCGGTGCCGCAGGTGCCCTTGCCCATCACGCCGGCCGCCGCGATGGCCCTCGCGCGGGTGCTCGGGCGCCAGGCGGTCCCCGGCCACGCCCACCTCCACCGCCTGCTCCACACAACGCTGCTGCCGGCGCTGCTCCCGGAGCTAGCGGCGGCGGCGGCAGCGGCGGCGGCGGGGGAGGGGGAGGAGAGCAGCGGCGGACCCAGTGAAACCGCGCTGGTCGACCTCACCACGTGCTTCGTCAAGTACGAGGTGTCCGGCAGTGGCGTCGACCACCTCGTCGCGATGTGGGCGCCGCGGGTTGGGCGGTTGACCGCGCTGGAGTGCGCCAAGGTGCTGCACCTCCTCTCACAGAAGCCCGCCGCGCTCTCGGGCAACCCGGCGCGGGCGCGCACCAAAGGCAGCCGCGACCTCACCCACCTGCACTCGCCGCGGCAGAAGCAGGACATCGTGCTCGCGCAGCAGGTCGAATTCGCGCGCCTCATCGAGGCCCTCTGCGAGCGCGTCGTCCACGAGGGCCGAGCCGTCCTGCAGCAGGCGGAGGGAGGCGGCAGCGACGTGCAGGTGGGGGCGGTGTTGGCCAGTACGCAGGAGTGGACCGAGCTGCTGACAGAGGTGCTGCGCGTCAATAGCGTCAACTGGGGCAAAGTGTATCACACAGCCGCCTCCGCGGTCTACGCGCGGCTGCTGCAGCTCGCCGCCCTCCCCGCCGTCGGGCTCGACATGGCGCTGCCGCTGCCGGTCGTGCAGCGCGTTGTGCAGACCTTGCTGCGGCGCAACACGCTCATCCCGGACCACCCGCTGCACCGTCTGCTGCTAAAGCGGCTGCTCTACGCGCCGGAGGCCGCCACGACCGACGCGGCGCTCGCCAGCGCGGCGCTCCTCGGGCTCGAGTTGATGGTACCGCCGGAGGAGGGCGAGGACGTGGGCACGGCCGCCCACGCCGGTGAGGAACACACCAGCGTCAACACCAGCGACAGCGCCACCACCACCGCTGCGGTGACCGTGGCCGGCTTCTGTGCGCTCTATGGACTGCAGGAGCACTCTGTCATCACCCCCCAGGACCGGCGGCAGGCCCTCGCGCTGCTGCGCCGCCACGGGAGGGCGCTGCGGCTGACCGCCTTCATCGCGGGCATGTCCGCCGCGCCCCTCCAGCTGCTCCCCGCCCTCGCGCAGCAGCGGGTGGTGAACCACTTGACCGAGATCGCCTCCTCCGTGCACCCGCACTGGCTCGTGCGCGGGATGGTGGCCGCGACCGAGAAGATGGGCGCCGTCGTCGACCCCCTCTCCGTGCAGCGCTGGTACTCCCGCTTCACCGCGCGCGACGTGGTGCGGCACCTCAACACGGAGGACAGCATCCACCTGCTCCACGTCCTCGCCTTGAAGGAGAACTACCAGGTCAACAACGCCATGGCGAAGCACGCCATTGTGCGGCACATCGGTGTGCTGCTCACCCGCGAAAGCGATGCGGTGGACGCCGGCGGTGTGGTGCCACTCGAGGCGGTCCCCGACCTCATGGCGGCGCTGCACGCCGGCCACGTCTTCTACAGCCACCTCTTCTCCCGCCTCTGCCGCCTGTTGCTGGCGCAGGTGCAGACGGCGCCCCTGGAGGCGGTGCTGCCCGCCTTCCACGCGACGGCCGAGGAGTACGCACGGCGGGCCCCCGGCGAGGGGCGCGGCACCGTCTTCCGTGACGCGTGGGAGCTGCTGCGCGCCCGCCTGATCCCGCAGGCGCACCTGCTGCAGCTCGAGGAGGTGCTCGCGGCCCTGAACGCCTTCGCGGCGCTCGACAACGCTGACCGGCCAATCTTCCTCGTCCTCGTGCACCGCCTGTGGGAGGTCACAGCGGAGGCTCTCAGCGCGGCGGGAGAGCAGCAGCAGGCAACTGACCGTCAGGCTTCACCCGCGGGCGAGGTGCACGAGGTGCGCCTGGGGGAAAACGCGGCGGACGGGGAGGAGGCAGCGCGCCTGCAGCAGCGGGCGGCCGCCTTCGCCAAGTATGTCTGCCAGCGCCTGACGCCGAGCGCGACGGCGGTGCTTGTGTCGGCGCTGCTCCACTGGCAGCACCCCGCGGCGACGGACGTGCTGCTGCCGTGGGGACTGCTGCACCTGCGGCAGACCTGCCACGACCTGTACCCCATCGACCTCGTACAGCTGCTCCCGCACCTGCTCGGCGCCTTCGCGGCGCTCGAGGAGCGCGCCACCGCCCCGGCGAGCGCGCAGGCCTACCTCGCGGCCCTCACCCACCACCTCGCGCTGCTGCACCGCGCCTACGACGGCTGTCGCAGCCTGTTCCTCTTTCTCTACGGAGTCAACGCAGCGGAGCAGCAGAAGCTTGTGACGGCGGCAGCGGCAGCGGCGGCCGACGGTGCGGCTCCAGTGGTGGTGGGGGAGGCGGCTGTGGTCGCCGCTGCCCCTCCTTCTCCCGCCGTGGAGATCAGCTCTGTGGACGATCTCGTCCGTGCCTCGGCCGAAATGCGCGCCTTGTGGAGCGCCAAGGTGCGCTTCTCCGTCCTGTCCGTGCCGTCCGCCCTCTTCGCCACGGTGCTTGTGGAGCTGGCGGGGAGCCGCATCTACGACCGCGCGGTCGGCCTCGCGTGCCTGCGCCGTCTGTGCCACCGCCACCGCGCCTGCCAGGCGGAGCTAGGCATCCAGGCGCTCGTCGACACCGCCATGGCCGCCTGCGTGCTGCGGCAGGAGCCGGCGCAGCAGCAGCAGGAGCAGGAGGAGTCCGTCGAGAGAGAGAAGGAACTGTCCGAGATGGACCTCACCGGCGATGCCTTCGCCGTCGCCTTCAACCAGTACATGTCAGTCATCCTCACCGCGTTGTGGAACCGTGCGGACGAGTTGCAGCCCGCGCAGGTCGATGCCCTGCTGCGCTGTCTGCGCCACTATTACAAGGACAAGGTGGATGAGGACTTTGTGCAGCGGCTGGAAGAACAGAAGGTGTTGGTGCTTCGACGCGAGGCGCAGGCAAAGCAGCCAAGCGAGGAGTGGAAGGACAATGGCGGGAAGGAGGAGTCGCCGCCACAGAAGAAGCCATCGGAGGGTGTTTCTGCACAAGCAGATGCAACGGGTCCACCGCCTCCACCACCGGCCACCTCTGTGGAGCTGAGCCCAGAGGACCTGTTCAATTTTTGACTAGAGTGCTTTTTGTTGTTTGTTTTTCTCTCTCCATGCATTGACAGTGTTTGTTGTTACATCGCCTGATTTGAGCCCTGTGTCGTTTTAATGATTTGTATTATACGATTTGTTCACAAGAATAACATTTAATTTAAATACATAGTGAAAAAGGGAGTTAAAGAAATAAAGTCGCTAAATACTAATCGGGTGTCTAACATTAAGAGCAGAATCACAAACTGACTGTAGTTTCACTTTTTAGTTTGCTTTATTTTATATATCTCTCTACCCTATCCCCTTGCTTTGTTTTTTTTGGCTACCAGTACGATTTTATACAATAATATTAATAAAAGTCATAGATACACAACTACAATATACATTCTCCTCTTTGTTTACAACTGCACAGCATAGAACACTTTTCTCAAAAAATAAATAAAATATGCTTGACAATACAAGTGGCCAGCGGCGGCCGTCTGCTTCTGCCGCGCCGGTGTCGACCAGTGCCGATGCGAACCCTGTCTTCGTCCCCCCGCCGACCCAAGACATCCGACTTGCCACCAACCATCCGGGCGGCGCGGCAGAGGCGGCACCCGTCACGCTAGTAGCCGCGGCAGACCCCTTCCGCGCGGAGGACGACCTGTTCAGCATTGGCCAGCAGGACCCTTATTTCCAGCACACCCATGTGGTGACAGCCGAGCCCGAGCGCACAGGCAACGATGGCTACTACTACATGAGCGAGGTTCAGGTACTGTGGGACAAGAGTGCCAACGACAAGAAAAAGAAGAAAAACACAAAAGGTGAGACGGGTGAGCCCACGATTCTTCGCGGTGGTGGTGGACTGCCGCCGCTGCCGCCCCTCCCTAGCGTGCCAGCCAAGGCGGGGGCGGCTGGCGCCCCGGCCCGCATCACACCGGCGGCGCCGGCCCCGCTGCAGCCGCGAGACCCCAATGCATCTGGCGACGCGGCACGCAAGCCTGGCACGGCGGAGGCGTGGCAGGTGAAGCGCTACACCGAAGACGACCACCGCAGCAGCAGCAGCAGTAGCAGCTCCTCCACCTTCTCGTCCTCGGCCCCCGAAGAAGAAAATGTTGAGCTGGCGTATCGAAAGCGGCTCGAAGACGAAAAAAAGTCTACAAAAAAGAAGAAGAAGAAATCCAAAGAGGCGGGGCCGGCAGCAGCCGATGCGGACAGAGCAAAAAGCAAAAAGAACAAAAAGAAGAGCAAAGAAAAGAAGTCCAAGGAGAGCGAAGACGACGACGCTGCCGTCACCGCCGCAGAGGAGCAGGGTGGTATAGCAGAGGCGAAGAAAGAAAAGAAGAGTGGTCGCGGCGGTAGCAGTCGACCCACCGCGGAAGAGGTCACTATAGAAGCGGCAAAAGACGCCAGTGGCGTTGTCCGCCCCCGCCGCCGCAGGCGCGCTGGCGAGGGCGGACAGGAGGACGGTAGCCTATCTGGCGTCGGCCAAAAAGGTGTTACCTTTGCCAAGTACGAGGAGGAGACGCCCTTTGGCGAGGTGGAGGACAGCGGCTTGATGGAAGGTCAAAACAAAGAGACCACCGAGGAACTAGAGCGGCAGGCCCTCTTGCAGCGCATCGCGCCCGAGAACGGCGGCCTTGGCCGCGACGACGGCGCCCGAATGCCGTGGCGCTTTCAACAAGCCTCCCCGCCGTACTGGTTTAAAGAGATGAACGATTTGCTCTTTTTCCAGAACTTCACGTGGGATGCCTCCGGGTCTGGCATGTTGCCGGCTGACGCGGCCGTCCTGCAGCTGCGCTCTGACGTGGAGAGGGCGGAGCAGCTGCTGCGGCAGGTGCAGGACGGGAAAGACTTCCGCTACTCGCAGACCGCGAAGATGACGGAGGTGTACGGCAGGGCGCCGTCGAAGCCGGAGGGGAAGAATAGGAAGAAAAAGGAGGTAGAGGCGGGAAAGGAAGAAGAGACGGCGGTGGTGGCAACAGCAGCAGCAGCCCTCGCTGCGCCGCCGGAGGCAACCCTCGTCGAGTATGAAGATGCGCCGGAGCAGGAATCCGAGGCCGAGTCGTCTCCCGCAGAGGAAGAGCTTCCGATTCTCAGCCCCGAGGAGGACGCGGTCGACCAGCAGCGGCCGGTGTTGCAGCAGGTCATACCCGTGTGGCGCCGCCGCGGCGCGGCAGAGAAGTGCCTGGCGGAGCTCATCGATATTTTGCGTGACCGCCTTGCGGTGCTGGAGGCGCAGCTCGAGTGCGGCACCCTCTGGGACCGCAAGCAGCTCGTGTACGTGGGTGCGCCCGGGAGCTCTGGCGCCGACGGCACGCAGCGGGTGCGCCTGCCGCCCGCCGTCGAGCACGCGTGCGCGACGACGGTGGCCAACACGCTCACGGCGGACCTCTTCGGCAGCGACTGGAGCGCCTTCCCCGACCGCGCGCAGCGGCTCGGCGAGGCCCTTCAGACCCAGCTGCCCCTCATCCACGACCGCTACATCATCGAGGAGGACATCCAGCCCGTGTACGACGACTATCTGCTGCGCCGACCCAACATGCTGGGCGACGCCCTCGTCCCCAAGGAGAGCGGCGGGGCGGAGACGGGGGAGGCACGCTCTTTTTCACTGCACATCGACTACGTGCGCTTCCACCCGCCGGTGAAGAGCGCGACGGTGGCGGCGCCGGAGTCCGCGGTGGTCGGCGGCAGCAGCCTCTTCAGCTCGCCCGCGAGCACGGAGGACAGCAGCGACGAGAACCTGTTCCGGCCGGGCGCCTTCAAGGACCTCAAGGACGTCAGTCTGAACAACTTCACGCGCTCAGCGGCGTCGTCGATGCCGAGCGTGCTGCCGCTGAACCCCGCAACCGCCGCCCGCATGGCGACCTCGCGCCTCGCTCTCTCGGCCGGCGCCAGCAAGCGCTCGGCCATCCCCTTCAGTCTCGAGGAGGGCCTCGTGGCGGTGCTGCTGCAGCACTACGAGCGGTACCGCCTGCTGCGGCTGAACCTCCTGCCGCACCTCAAGTGCCGCGGCTTCTACGAAGAGCAGCTGCGCCACCTCACCGCGCAGACGCAGCGCACGCGCGAGATGGACGATCTCGAGCGGCAGCTGGAGCAGCTGCGGCGGGAGGCGACCGACATCGAGGAGCAGTCCATGAACATGATGATCGGCGTGTGGGCCTCCATTCTCCTCCTGCGCGGCGAGGACGTGTCGCGATTTATGGTCCCCTCGCGCGCCTCCTCCGCGGCCAGCGGGCACCACGACCCGAAGCCAGACCAGGAGCAGAGCTTCTCGGCGGCCTCCTCCCCCGCCCCGCGGGGACCCGGTGAGGAGGCCACGGAGCGGCGCGTCGTGCACGAGAACACAGAGTTTTTTACATCATCGAGCAGCAGCAGCGGCGGCACCGATAGCGTCCTCGCCGCCGAGGCCGCCGCCCACAGCCACGACTGCACCACCTCTCTTCTGCTCGGGCCGTCGCGCCCGCCGCCGCCGCCGGCGCCCGCCAGCGGCGCACAGAGCGCCGCTTCCCCTGTCGTCGTGGAGGCGGGCGCAACTGCGAACCCGGACGCGCCGCGCCGCTTTCGCTTCTCCCTGCGCCGGCCGAACCAGACAGACCCGGTGCCGTACATCAGCAGCGACAGCGTTCTCGATTACATTCCCGTCGTCGAAGGTGTCGACATTGTAGAAGCGAAGAGCGGCGCTCCCGCAGACGAAGATGCGGCCGCGGAGTCCGGCAACAGCGCCGTCGAGGCGCACCTCCGCCGCCTCGACCAGCTCTCCTTCTTCCAGGTGGTCGTCTTCGCGCGAGCCAACGCGGCCTTCCCGCCGCAGTACATCGGCTGCACCATGCCGCGGCCCATCACCACAAGCAAGATTATCTTCTTCAACGAAACGTTCGAGCTGCGCTCCGCGCAGGAGCCGCAGGAGTTCCTGCTGCACGTCATCCCGCTCGACGGCGGCGCCGCCAGCGCGCGGTCAGTGCTGTCGACAGTGCGGGTGCGGCCGACGCTGACGCGCAGCTACGTGCTGCTGCCGCTGCAGCCCCCCATCGCCTTCATCTTCAAGGGCAAGACCATCTCGCGCAGCACCGAGGCGCCGCTGGAGGGCGTCATGTCGGCCTCCACCACGTGGACCAGCGCCCAGGGCTACACGGCAGAGCAGGTGGAGAACATGTTCCTCGACGGCGCGGCGGACCCGATGGACCCGCAGTACGCCTCCCTCGTCGCCTTCTTGAAGAACTACTACGAGGAGTCGGACAAGAATCACGAGCAGGTGGCCGCGATGCGGCTCCAGATGATCGAAAAGGAAAACGAGCGCGAGCGCTTGAGGTGCACACGGCGGCGTCGCGACGGTGGCGGCGCCGCGGCGTCCTCGTCGCGCCGCAGCCGCAGCCGCAGCCGCGGGAAGGCGGCCGGCGTCGATGGCAAGGCCATCAACAGCAGCAGCACCGCCGCCGCCGCGGCGGCAGGTCCGGCGGCCGGCCACCTCTTCACGGAGCGGCTGCGCCTGCTGCAGCGGCGCTGGCTTGTGCTGACGAAGCAGGTCGAGGCGAGCGACGTGCGCGAGGTGCGGCTGTACGAGCACCCCATCCCCCTCGCGGACGAGGACGTGCGCGACTCGCGCAAGGGGGTCGAGCGCGAGGCGGCGCAGGAGGAGGCGCTCAAGGCGGAGCAGTTCGGTGTGGGTGAGCTCGACTTTGACGAGAAACGTTATTACAAGGAGCCTTCGTCTGTCTCGGGTCTCGCCCTGTGCCCGCTGCCAAAGGAGTCCAAGCTGAAGCTGTGGCACGAGCGCCAGCGCGGGATGCAGCTCACGCGCCGCGCCGCCCGCAACATCACCGACGAGGAGCTGCTCGAGCGCTACATTACCATTCCCAAGTTTATGCTGAAGCTTGTCTTTGACATCAAGCCGCGCAGTCAGCTCAACCCGCGCCGCCAGGCACGGCTCAAAACGGATGAGATCGACCGCGACGGGCTGAAGCGGCGGCAAGACAGCAACATTCTTGTGCACATCATGAAGGTGAACAACTTGCCCGCGCGCGCCGACGGGACGCCGCTCGAACCGTTCGTGCAGGCCGGCTTTGTGTACGAGGCCGTCTACTCGCGCAGCGAGGTCGGCCAGTCGCCGACGTGGTTCCAGACGGTCGAGCTGCCCTTCCAGCCGCTCGACTTTGAGGAGGAGACGCTTAACATGATCGACGACGACATCACCATTGCCGTCTACGACAAGGTCGAGATCCCGATCACGTCGGCGACCGTCACGCTCGGCGCCGTCGCGCATGAGACGCACTACCGCACGGAGCGCCGGCTGCTGGGCACGCTGCAGATTCCGTTCTACTCGCTCCACCAGGCGGACCAGGCGCGCATGGAGGGGGTGTACCCGCTGCAGATGCCGCGGTGGCTGCTGGGCTACAACCAAGCCCTAAAGGTGCACGGGCCAATGCTCCACGGCCCGGCGGCGGGGTCCGAAGCGGGCAGCAGCAGCAAAGTCAGCCCTGGCGCCGCCGCTGCCGCCCCCGACAACCCCCTCGGGGACAAGAAGGACGGGGCGGGGGGGAGTGAGCACTGCCTGGAGGGAGAGGAGAAGAGGCCCGCCGCCGGCGCGGACGCGGTGGTGGCCTCACGGACCGCCCGCGTCGTGGAGCACGTGGCGCCGACCATACAGCTCTACCTCTCGCTGTGGCCGCCGCTGCAGCGCGAGAAGGTGAAGGGCATGAGCAAAGAGGCGCTCATCCGCGCGGTGCGGCAGCTCAACGTGTCGGCGGAGCTTCGCTACCTGCACGAGGTGGCCCTCAAGTGGCGCGGCAGCGCCCTGGGCAAGATCAAGTCCATCGCGAACATCAACGCGACAGCCAGCAGCCGCGAGGTCGAGCCGTTCGCCTTCTGCTCGACGGGCGACATGATGCTGGTGTGCCGCTACCTCCTGCCCCACGGCGGCCCGCCGCCCGCGTGTGTGACCAACGTGTACGAGGCGATCCGCTACGTGTCGCTGCTGCCCTTCGTGGCCGACATCATGACCTGGGGCGACAAGGACGTGTGGAGCACCAACGTCGAGCTGCTTGAGATGCGCTCGAGCGACTACGAGGAGCTCGCCCTGCTGCTCGCCCACTTCCTGCGCCACCTGCAGCCGGACTACCCGACCTACGTCGTCATCGGCAAGGGCGAGATTTACGAGCAGACCATCATGGTGCTGCACTGCTTCGGCGGCGTCGAGTGGCGCCTCATCGACCCGCGCACCGGATTCCTGACGGCGGTCGAGCGCCCGTACGCGACAGTGCTGCGCGACGTCCACATCGTCATCTCGCACAACCAGATCTGGGCGAACGTGCAGCTCTCCGGGCTCCCACACCGCATGGCGTGGGATTTTGCGCAACCGGCGAACTGGCTGCCCTGCTTCGACGTCGCGCGCGACAAGCGGCTGCCGGCGTGCCTGGAGCAGATCTCGCCGATCCAGCGCGAGGTGCTGTCCTTCGAGCTGGCGGACCCGAACATGGCCAAGGAGGTCGAGCACGACCTGCGCAGCGCACTCAAGAAGGCGCTCCTCGCGTGGCGCCACCACCGCCCGCCCGCGTACCACCACGGCCTCGAGAGCGTCCTGCGCGACCTGCTCGTCGAGGCGGAGGCCGAGCGCTGCAGCTGCGGCACCGCGCGCTCGCCGGTGGTCACCGCGATGGCCACGCGGCGCATCGAGGACTACCTTGGCTGCCCCGCCGAGGCGCCGCGACGGCAGCACCGGCGCAGGAAAAGTGCCGCCGCCGACGACAAGGCGGCGGCGGAGAAGTCGCACCCGAGCATGGCCGCCGACGACGACTTTGAGAACTCCGCGCTCTGCCACCGCACGGGGAAGCGCGCGTCGACCGCTTCTGCCGCCGATCGCGCCGCCACCGCCGGCGGCACAGACACAGTGCGGCTCGTCGGCTCCCCGGTCACCGCCTCCTTCAACCCGTCCGATGTGCAGTTCAATGAGATTCTCCTGCGCGTGTTCGAGACCGCTGCCCACGAGGTGGGCACCGACGACGCGACGTTTGCAACTGGCGTGTACGTGAAGAGTTACACCGGCAACGTCTGTGCGATGTGGGTGTTTCTCCTTGCGATGTACAGGACTGGGCCCACCTATCACTAGTGTCCATGGGCGGGCAAGCGTGTGGGTGGGTGGGTACCTGCGTTTGCATTTTTATATATATCTCTTTTCATTCATATTTTATATATATATATATATATAAG
>AUXK01000198.1:0-11895 GCA_000482165.1 Strigomonas oncopelti | reverse complement strand
ATTTTTCTACTATAGTCACGTTAGACCTACTCCGGATCTTAGTTTTTTTAACCTAAAAAAAAAAAAAATAACATGCAAACACACACACGACGAAAAAAAAAAAAAAAATAGGTCACGCGCATTTTCATATTTTCCACTTCTTTTTTCCGTTAATTTTTTTTTCCTCTCACCAGGTACATAAATTTATAATCTATTCTTCAAGATGGCATTATGTATCCGGAATAGTACTGCTGAAACAGTAAATGTACAGCAAATGTAAGGGCTTACGATAAAAAAGCAGAAATATATATATATATATAAGTAAATAATGTTGTGAACAGGTAACATTTAGTTATCTATAAAAAGCTTTTGACTTACATGTGTTATGTGTTCGTGCGACTCCTTGTCTTTTTCTTTTTTTATTTTAATTATTGTTTTTTTTTCTTCCGCACTTTGATGCCAATATTAAAAAAGTCCTCCACATATCGCGAGTATGTACACATGTATATGTGTGTTTCTTTTTTTGTTGTTTTGTTCCTTTTTTTTTAAACTCGTCCCTATATGATTATTTCTTGTTCTGCTTTTACACCTCTCGCTCTTTATCTCCCTCTCTCTTTTATTTTTTTTTTTCTTTTGTACTGCTAAAATTCTAGTTGTTATTGTGTTTTATAAACCATAAGCCAACATCACTGTGTGTATATAAATATATACATCTATATCTATATATATATTACTACGAGCGCACATGTCCGACTCCACCACCGCAGCGCCCGCTGCCCCCGTTGTGGGAAAGGCGCCTCTTCTGCTGACCCCCGTCGCCGCGCAGTCCCCCGCCCTCGTCCAGTTTCTCAAGTACAGGCTCTACGAAAAAGGCTTCATTATCGTGCGAGAGGCTCACAAGCTGCTGAACCCTGAACTGGCGGAGAAGATGTCTGTGACGTTGGACTTCGTGCCGCCGTACCTGCAGCACGCCCAGAGCTCCGACGGCGCCGCGACGGCCATCGCCGGCCCGTCGACGAACGACCTCATAGGCACCTGCCACCTCTTTATCCTCGCGCGGGAGAACTGTCACGCGACGCTGCTCGCCTTCATTCAGGAGCTGCTGCAGGACGAGCAGTACATCCACCTCCTCCTCGACCTCGAGCAGGGCAAGGGCAGCAAGCAGCAGCAGCAGCAGGTGGATGGTAGTGTTGGTGGCGGCGCGGCCCTGGCGGCGGACGGGCGCACCCCCACCGCGCCCCTGTGGCGCAACGACTTTGTCTTTGTGAACCGCACCGCCGCCGGCGCGCGGCAGGCCGTCGCGCTCCTCTTCCCGCAGATGCTGCCGGAGGACATCCCGACCCACGTGCAGTCGCGCGAGTACGTGCAGAGCGAGCTCAAGTCTGCGCTGCTGCCGGCCCTCACGTCGCTCGCGAAGGCGAAGCCGGCGGACCCGCTGCGGTGGCTGGCGGAGTACCTGCTAGCGAACAAGGACGCGGCGCCCGAGTCGATGGCGGCTGCCGCAGCAGCTACAAATGGACACCACTGACAGCGCTGCCATGGCAAATGCTGACAATATATGTTATGATGCTGTTTTATTGGTATGTTTATAAGAACGACGTGATGGCGATGATCGTAGCTGTACTCCGCGCTCCAACGATGTAATTTACCTTTTTTTATTGATTTTTGTTAATGACTGAAGACAATAGACACGAGCAACGAGAATAATAATATATACATGTTGGTTTGACATTTGTACGATTTATTTTACTTTTATGTAATTATTAGAACTGCAAAACAACAACACAAAAAAAAAAAAAAAAATGCACGCGATGACTGCGCAGGTTTATAACTTCTCTTATATTTCCATGCTCTTACACACACAATTCTAATTACACAACCGCAAATGCGTGACACATAATATACTTATCTCGTCTCTACTTTCGTTTTATTATATATATATATATATATATAGTTTTTTCTTATCCCTTTTTTTTCTACGTTTTAACTAGCGATATATATATATATACATACAAGAATGACAACCCTTGCTTCTTCCCCGGCTGAGCCGGCTGCGCCACCGCAGGATGGCAAAGAGCAAAAGTCTTTGGTGACAAGGGCGAAGGAGCTGGAAGAAACGGTGGTGGAGCTGCGTCAGCGCGCCCATGTGCTCTCCCTCGCCACTTTTATTCGCACTAAGCTTTACAATTTCACCAGCGTCGACGCCGCGCCAGCCAAAGCTGGCAAGCCGGTTATGAGCAAAAAGGAGGAGCTGCTTTATCGACTGCGCACCAGTGGTGGCAGCGGCATGAGCAGCAGCAGCAGTGCGGGCGCCGCGGCGAGTGCCAAGGAGACGACGGAGACCCACGTGGCGCGTGTGATGGCGATGTGCTACGAGTTTGGGTCCGCCGTGTTGCTCCGCGAGCTGCTGCACGACGCCGCCAACACGACCTACCTGCAATACAAGCGGGAGGGAGAGCGCGGCGGCAACGCAAAGAGCAAGGATGGCGACAACACGGGGGCGCTGGGCAGCCGACTGAGCACCCGCTCCACAGCAGTCTACTACTACACGCACTATCAAGACCCGGTGAACAATGGGCGTATGGCGGTGAAGGAGTACTTGGCTGACCTGCATCGTGCGGTGGAGGACTACGCGGACGCCTATGTGGCGCTGCACTACTGCTGCTCTGGTCGGCACGCACCATCGGCGCCACCACTAATGGGAGAAGAGCCCAAGTCGGTGGGGCACACCAAGAGCAGAGGCGGGGGCAAAAGAAAGAGGCAAACGCGCGCGGAAGCGGAGGAGGCGGAAGAGATGCGCGCGCGTATTGTCCGTCTGCTTGGCTGCTCGCATCGCACACAAAGACACTGCCCGCACTGCGTCACCCGTTTAAGTCGCCACCCGTCTGCAGCTGCGGCGGCTGTCACGACCACTCCTTCTCCCAGCGCAATGCAGCATAAAAAGGGGAAAGGCAAAAACAAAAGCAGCGGTGGCGGCAGCAGAATGCAGCATGCCGATGCGCCTTCCAGTCTTCCACAGAACGTCCTTACAGCTCGCGGAAAAAGCGAGCACACAGGTCTTCCAGCGGGAAGTGTTTTTACACCTTCTCCACAACTCGCCACCACCGTCACGCCCTCGCAAGTCCCCGTCGAGTACGCCAAGTCGAATCTTTTTTATACGTCCCTTGATGGCATGAACGGGGTGGTCGAGGCGGACCGCTCTAGCAGAGGCAGCAGACGCCGCGCGCGTCATCGCCACCACCACCACCGCGGCGCCGCCTCGGACGGCAACACCAGTGCGCGGAGCACACGCGCCCTGGAGGAGGAGAGCGTCCTCTCCATCTCAACCGTGGAGACGAACCACGCCGACTTCACAAGTCGTGCGCTGCAGCAGCCACTGCAGCAGCGCCCGATGCATAGCTATCCCCGGCGGCAGGGCGGTGCCAATGGTGCTGCCGCCACAGACGAAGATCTTCTAGTCCGCGTCCGCATTCACCGCACAGAAAAGAAGGACGACGCCACAAGCAGCAGCAGCAGCAGCAGCAACGGCGGTGACAACAACAACGGCGACGGCGCCGCGGATAGCTCCTCCGTATCGTCGTCGTCCTCCTCTTCTTCCTCTTGGACCTCCTCGGCGGCCTCCATCTCTGCTTACTCGGGCTGCTCAGGAGGTCGAGTGGTTCGCACGCGCGCGGCCGCGGCGAGGGAGGAGGCGCTGGCGTCGACCACCAAAGCCAACCGGGTCTCGCTTGTCAACGCGCATTATGTCAGCCAGACAAGCAGAGGCATGGCGTGCCCTTCCAGTTTCATCGAGCTGGCGCGGTACAACAACGACAATACGATTTGGAAGCACTATTACAAGCATTACTGTCAGCCTTCGCACCACGGGGAGGGCGTGCAGCGGGCGACACGGCGGAGCGGACTTCTTGACTACATTATCTCGCAGCAGCGGGCGCAAGGCGTCCATAGCAGCGCCCCGCACGACGTCGCCAAAACGGCGCGGGAGATTATGAGCAATGTCATCTACACGCACCCCGGGGCTACAGGCGGGCGCGGTGCAGACGCCGACGCCGCACGTGCTGACGGCAGTGGCAGTGCCAACAACAATTATAACGGCCGCGCGTACACTTTCCCGAAAGAGAAGCTGAGCCACTTTTTTGCAACGGTGCCCGTCTACGCGCAGCCCTTCGCGCTGAACGCGCTCGCGTCGGAGGCCCACCAGGACGGCTACATCGATCCAATGACCGGCAACTTTTTTTTCTCCTCTTATTTTCTCCAGCAGTTCGATGACTGCGGCGGCCTCTTCTGCAAGCACTGCCCGCATAATCAAAATGAGAAAGAGGCCAGGAAACGGAAAGGAAAACAGTTGCCCAAGACCTGCTTCGAGCTTTACAAAGAGGCCATTTTTCCGCCTGAAGCAAACAATAATAAAAACAATAATCGTAAGAAAAATAACAACTACAACGAGAGTGGTGGCGTAATCGAGGGCCTGGAGGGCATCCGACGGGCATACCATGACTCAAAGACGAAGCAAGCAGAAAAGCAACAGCAACAGCAACTGAATGAAGACCAGAAAAGAGTGGATGCATCTTCCATGGCGTCGAGCAGCGCGCGCAGCAGTTCCTATGGGAGCGGCAGCGCAGCCGAGGGCGACGACGGAAACAAAAGTGAAAAGGACGCTGCACACACGCTGTCGACGGAGAAGATATATTTTCACATTCAGCACCGCGACGTACCGCACATCGGCTCGGTAGACGAGAGCCACACAGCCACCGTGCACGCGGGCTCCTTTGCCGGCGCGATTGTGAACGCAAAGACTCTGGATGACCTTATTCGCTGGGAAATCAAGCCGCCGTCCCCCACCGCGGTGGCGACGACAACGACGGCTGGCACGGCAGAAGGGGAAGCAGTGAAGAAAGAAAAGAAGCAGCAGCAGCCGCAGCACCAGCAAAAGAAGCGCAAACAGCGCGAAAAGAAAGACAAGGTGTGTCTTTCCGAAAAGCAGGCTGCTGCCACGACCGCGGCGACATCGACCACCAACACTTTCATGACCCGCTTGTCGCGCTCGAGCTCAAGGTCGAGCTCTCCCTCTTCGGGTTCCACGTCGGCCTCCTCGCTTATGCTGCGGCAGGAGCAGGAGGAACTGGCCAATGAGCTTCACGTGATTGACTTTGACAGGTATGACTATCTGGACTTTGCTGGGCTGTAAGGTGAGAGCGCGCGTCGGCCAGCATGCGCGCGACGATGCACGGGTGTGTACATTATTATTATAATTATTATTATTACATATACAAAAAAAAGCAGTTATAAACCAAGTACAAGCAAAGTCAAAGTGCTGTTATCGTTTTAATTTCTGTTATAATTTTCGTAATTATTACGAAAGGCTTCTATATTCATTTTTGTCTATTTCACGCTTTCTCGCTTTTATTTTTGTCGCTGTTCCTCCTAAACACTAAATAGATATAGCAGTGCAAATTGCACTAGGATAATAATTGCAATAGCAATACAAGTACAACGATGCTCCTCCACCATCTTCACCGCCGCAACGGAAAAAGGTGTGCGTGTTATTTGCTACTGCTTGTTTTTCTTTTGCTTGCGCAATGGATTAGTACGCCGCTTTTTCCATTCACGCGCGCAGCAGAAGCCCACGATGCGTTCAAGGCGCACTTTCGAAATGGCATTGACCCTCGCACCTATCTCTTTTCAGAAGGACAAAATGGGGAGCTGGACTGGTCTAGCGAGCGCGCGCGACAGCGACTCGAGGCCTACAGCGGCCGCCACACGCACATCATCCTGTTCGACTCTGGCGTTGATCGTCATTTCTTTGACTTTCACAATGCGAAAAAAGGCAGCAGCAGCAGCAGCAGCAACGTTAACATAAACGACGACGATACTGCACCTATAGAGTGTGTGAGTGTGGTTCCTGGCGTCAGCTGCTTTGACATGGGCAACGCGCACGGCACGTACAGCGCGAGTGTAATTGTCAGCAATGTATCTCAGCCAGCGAGAAGCGACGGAGCGAGTGCAGGCAGCAGCGGGGCGTACCTCGGGATAGCGCCCCGAGCGCGCTTGACAATCGTTCGCATCTTCGATACCCACATGGAGACGCAGCCGTTGTACATACAAAAAGCACTCGAATACGTCTATGACCGCCTCTCCGCCCCACTCAACCAGACAAGCTCCGCGAAAGGGCCGCGACGACGGCGCAATATTATTCTCAGTTTCTCCTACGGAAGCGACCCTTTGTATCGCTATTTTGCGGCAGCAGCATCTTCCCCCATCGCCCAAATTATGAACCGCCTACGGCACATCCACCGCGATCACCCGCATGTCCGTCTGCTCTTTGTCAGCTCGGCCGGGAATGAGGGGCCACGACTCGGCACGATCACGGAGCCTTCGGACCACGTTGACTGGCTGACGGTGGGCGCGCTGCAGCTGCAGCTGCTGCCGCCCCCGTCGTCGCAGAGGGAGGGAGGGAGAAAAGGAAGAAGTGTCGATGGTTGGATGCATGCCGTGCGCAGACGGACGGCGCCTTTCTCCGGGCGCGGGCCCGTCGGCTACACGCCCCCCACCCAGCCGCCCCCGCATGCGCCACACTTTATCACAAAGCCAAACGTGCTGGCGTTGGGGCAGCACGTGAGGGTCGTCCGGGGACTGCGGCCGCAGTCAGGGCTGGACGGGAACGGGACAGGTCACGGGGGTGTGGTGTTCAAGGTGACGAGCGGCACCAGCATCGCGACGCCCATCGTGGCCGCTGTCGCCTCACTCGTTATGGAGTCGCTGGACGACAAGTTGCGCGCGGCGCGCTGTGAGGCAACGGCTCTTTCTTTGCAGCAGCAATCAAATGAAGAAAAATTTGACTCTTTTTGTTATTTTGTTCACCAAGTTGGGTTTGTCCATGTCGTGAAGAGTCTCCTTCTTCGTAGTGCACGTCCGCTCACGCCTTCTGCTACACGGCAAAGGAACAAAAAGGAAAAAGAAAGTGAGGATGTGTACACTAGTCGGTATCTGGATATCGTTTCCTACAGCTACAACGCGCAAGGAGCCGGAGAGGTAAGGCCGCTGGCGGCACTTGATGCACTCGAAAAGCTTTACAACGACAGGCGCAGCCAGCCCAGCCGTCACGACGGGACGGCCATCCCCAGTGTGTACGCATTTCCGCCTCTTCTCTATAACAAAGTGAAAAAGCAACAACAACAACAACAACCACGCAAGCAAGATCGGCAGCCATACAATAAACCGCCTCACCATGCTGATGATAATTCGGAAGATGTGCGGTGTCTCTTGTCATTTCCCTACTGTACGCAGCCGCTCTTCTTCTCTGCGACACCGCTGCAGTATGTGCTAACGGTTTTTGTCAAGAGTTTTGACAGCCACTGCGGGGTCATGGACCAGATGCAGCAGATCAACTCTGTGCAGGCGCGTGTGCACGAGGTGGAAGAAGTTTTTGCGCTCGATGGCTCTACACATGTTCAAGCAAGCGCCAAAAGCAACAACTTCTCCTCTTTCATCGACTTGCATGTAAAGCCTCTGTCGCACAACCGCGCCTTTTCGCTAGAAGCGCGTTTGCAGTCCCCGTTGCTGCTCCTGTTGGACGTGTCTATTTACGCGACAAGAGAAGCACAGCTTTATTTGGATGCGCGGCCGTCAGTCGAGCGCGTGCATCTCAACGGCACGCTGACAATTTGCTTGAACCCTCTCGCTGCATCCGCCTCCACCCCTTCGTCTTCTTCCGCGTTCTCGTCAGTAGCGCCATTGCGGGCGGAGGTCGGCTTTGTGTTGACGATTGTAGCGGCGCCGCCAAAACAAAAAAGGGTGTTTCTGGACCTGGAGCACTACTGGCACGCAAATTCGCTGCTTGCTCTCCACCACGCAGCTCAAGATAATTATACGGATAGTACCAGTAATAGTAATAACAATATGTCGAAGGAAGCGAAAAACTTAAGCACCTATTTATTTATTCCCGGAAGTGATCCTCACGAAGGTCAGCTGCTGGACATACACCCAAACCCGAACTTCATGACCGGCAAGCCGAAGAGGTTTGCCCGACGGTGCGACCGGGATGCTGTTCAGCAGCCCTTTTCCCACATACAAAACAACCTCTTGGTATTCTACCTTTACCTCCGCCTGTACTTACGGCTGTACGTGGAGCTGTTTCCTGTCTCTTTCGCAGCGCACACGCACCGTGCCCCAAACGGGAACACTTTAAAGGAGCCGAGAGAGTACTTCTACCGCCACATACACTACTACCTCCTCTTTTCTCCCCAAAAGCCACTTTTAGAAAAAACGCGTCGTTTTCTCCAAACGCTGGTCCGTCCGTCTCTACTCGAAAGTGGGACGAATGTGAGCGACGAGGGCGTTAGTTTGATTGTGTTGGGCGACTGGTACACACCCAGGCGTCGGGGCGGTGAAACAAATATTAACGAGACGCCGACACCCAGTGAAAACAACATCGCGCAGCTCTTACGATATCCACTTTACTTTTGCAACAGCAGCAGCATGTACGACAGGGGAGTCCAGAAAGCAGACACGTTCGGCGGCGCTTGCGATGCCACCCCCACCTCCGCCGCCTCCCCCTTCCGCGGCCTGGCCGGTCACGCCCACATCCCTTCTCTCAACAAGCTTCTTCGGGGGCTCGCCGCGATGGGTGGCAGCGATGGCGAGGGACGCGGGGGGAGCACTATACAGTTTGTCAACCAGATTATAGACGGACTGCTGCAAATCCCTTTGTGGCACTCACAAGAGGAAATGCGCCAGTTTTATGTCACTGCAAACGATAGTGGTGGCAGTATTCCTGTTTCTACCCTCGCCAATGCTACAAGACAGCAGCAGCGGCAGCAACTATTGCCGGGGAGCTTCCCGACCACCTACGCGCGTTCGCTTGGTGTGCTCAGCGCTGCAAACACGCTGGCCTTCGTTCCCACGCAATCAGACTCGCACCGGCAGCCGGGAGAACGAGAAGAAAAAGAAGAGGAGATCGAAATGATTCTCTGTCATCTTCACCCCACCGTTGCCGAGAAGCAGCAAGCGTTGTACAAGGCGTTGCTTTTTATCACGCCAGAAGCAGGCGAGGAGGAGAGAGGATCTGCAGAACGCTCTGTAGTGCGCGATGCATGGAAGCCGGTGACAAAGCGAAATGATAGCCATGAGGTCAGTGGCATTCTTGGCTTTATCTCCTTTCCTGGGCGTCGAGCCACACAAAAAGAGAGAGCGCGGGAAGGCAAAGTTGCCATCTTCACGGACACAAGTTGCTTTTCCAATTTCAACAACCACTTTCAAGCCCAAGTTCACCGGATGCTCGATAAAGAAACTGAAGAAGGCAGCAGGAACAGCCCAGACACCTTGTCCTCTTTCTTTTGTTTCGAAGTGCTCCACTGGCTATTATTGGCTGCGTCAGTGAACGACAACAGCGGCGCCTCACTGCAATTTGTACAACAATACGCGGCACTACAGTGCCAATCCCCTGAGACAGAAGTAAACAATACACCTACATCTGCTGCAGCAGCGGCAGCCTCCTCTTTCACCTCACTTTCCGCGAAGGAAGAAGAAGCGGAAGAAAAAGAATTTGAGAGTCTGTATCGCCTCCTGGAAGAGGGTGCATGGCCGACCGCAAAAAGGTCGCAAAAGACACAGCGAGCACGTGAAATAAAAAACGCATGGGAGACGCAGCTGCACCACATTTGCCACTACGATGAGGAAATGATGGCAAATGCGACGCACGTGCCATCTGCGGGGGCAGTGACTGAAGATGCACTGCAAAGCTTGTTTTTCTTTTCCCAGGCACAACCAGATGTCCTTCGAGAAAATGAGAATGACGGCGGCAGTCTTCTTTTCCCTGAGATCTCAAGTGCATATCAAGCGTGGGGACTTGTAATGGTGTGTGTAAATGTCCTATTTTTCGTAGTGGTGGCTTTGTATTTCTACTTTGGCGATTTGCGCAAAACATATCGAGAGCGCCGCAAGAAGGTTTTGTGAGCCTGTGCGTGCCTCATTTTTTACACTTCAATGTTCTGCTTCCTTCTTTTTCTTTTTTTTTTTTTTTTTTTTTTCCGTTTTACATTATTATTTAAAGTTTTTTTTTTCCGCTTTTACGCCCATTGTATATTCTGTACTATTGCAAAATTAAGAGTATATCTGATTTCTTGTTGAAGCGTGATTACTGCTATGTTTTTCTTCCTCTGTTCTCTTCCTCGCACTGTATCTGTTTCCTTTAAGCACAGCAACCGTGAAAAATTTATATAAAGTTATTTTAAATTAATTTATTTAAAACAATGAGCTCGCCGAGAAAGTCTAGAAGCGCACGCAAGAGCAGCCCCACCAAAACCGCCGTGTCCCTCACTCGCACTTCGGCCACTGCAAGCATTGACGCCACGCGTCGTGGTGGTGCCGGCGTCGGCCGCAACAGCAACAACAACAACAAAAACCGCAATAACAATATTAGTCATGTCCCTCCTACTACCACCACTACTACTACTACTAAACACGATGCCAAGTACATCACGCGCCGAAATGCCCTTCCCTACGTTCGGGGGGCCAAGGGCGGGGAGCAGAAAGCGGCCATAATCCCCCCCGAAACCTTTGCCCGGCTGCGCAAGCGTGAGGAGGACGACAAGAGCGAGGCAAACGGCGCCGGGCCTCACCACGCGTTTAGTAGGTTCGTTCCCTCGGCCGTGAAATCTTTTTTCCGCGGCCCGCTGTCACGTGTTCTTCTCCTTCGACGTGCAGAGGACGACGACACGCTTAGTGAGCGCCGTTTCCTCCTCGGACGTGACTGCATTCGCGACTTGCCTTTTTTCTCCCTCACCGGCGAGGTGCTCTTCTTCTCCACGCACCCACTCTTTCTCGATCGTGTTTTCGGTTTCTCCTTCAATGAAATTATTACGCTGTATAACACGGATGATTGTTATAGTGGTGGTGGTGGCGCCACGGGGGGAGTGGAAGCGAGCTCGAAAAAGGTGCACGCCACGGTGGTGGGCGCGCGTGGGCGTACGCTGTGGGTGGTGCTCGAGGGCGACGTGGTCGCGCGACCGCTGCCGCTGCCGCTTCTGGCGTCCTCGCTGCTGCCCGCGCCCCACGCGCACACAAGCAACACCAACCACAATGTCACCGACGGCAGTGGTAGTCTCAGCACTGGTAGCCGGCACGCGGCCACACCTTCGATGAACGAGCAGCTCGTGCACTACTACCATATCGAGCGTCTGTCGAAGAAGGAGCGTGTGAGTCTTTTAGCCAACAACTACTTTGTTCGCGACAGCAGGAGTGCAAACGCAACGGCCCATCCAACGAATGACACAAGCGACTTTATGGGCGAGCGAACGAACGATGGGCTGTGGGCGGTGTGGGACGCGAGCCACGAAGGCCACGCGACGGCGTGGCGGCCGCACAGCAGAGAGGCAACGCAATACAGCGCGAGAACAAGCCGAGCCACCACCACCACCACCGCGAGCGCAAGTAGCGACGGTAGTTTTTGTGAGACAGAAAACAGAGTGTTTGTTTTCACCGACAAAATTCTGAGGCGTCTGGAAAAAGAGGTTGAAAAGCGGTATCCGATGGAGGGGCCCGATCGTTTGCAGTTTCTCCAGCGCGCGCCAGATTTGTACATTGACATCGAGAAAGACGACGACGAGGACGACGAGGACGGGGGCGAAGCACCGCCTGGCAGCAGCCCCCTGGTCACCGAACTTCGCGGAAGTGATGATGCGACACATACACATACACATACACATTACACTACTCCTACTTTAAAGCATGACAATAGTTATAACAAAACGAACCGGCTTGTGCTCGTGCCTCGTATTATGCCAGCGACGAACACGGTGGGCTGGAGCGCCGAGCAGACGGTGGCTGCGGCAGGGGGCGGCTTGCCGTACTTTAGGGCTTCCTTGTCCGCCTCCATCGTTCTATAAAAACAGCAGACAAACAAAAAGAAAAGAAAAA
>AUXK01000197.1:0-11910 GCA_000482165.1 Strigomonas oncopelti | reverse complement strand
CTTCTTATATAAATTTATTGCTATATATATATTTATTTCAACTCAGTTACTTTTCCTCTTCGTTTTGAGCATTGCCTAAATGTTGCGGTCAAACGTTCTTAGGCAAGTGGGACCTTCGCCGGTTAAGCCCGTGCAAGAGCTTCCGGCCTGGGCGGTAAAGAAAAGAACGGCGCTGTCCAAATTGCTCGACAATCTGGGACTCAGATTCCAGCGGGCTGGCACCTCTGTGATCTCCTTCAGCAACTACTTCATGCGCACTCAGCCAAAGGAGAGTCTGCACCGCATCCCTCGTTTGCTGGCGGTGGACGGCAAGCGTCCCACTGTCATGGACAACTGCTTCATTGCACCTAGCGCTCTTCTAACTGGAGATGTACGTGTAGGCCGCAAAAATTACATAGGGTACAACGCCATCCTTCGCGCCGAGAAGGGGGAGACAATTTTTCTCGGTGAGAGCTGCAATGTCCAAGAGAAGGCCGTTGTTACTGGGAACACAACAATAGGTAAGTGGGCCACAATCGAGCCCATGGCCATTGTCGAGTCTGCAGATATCGCCTCATGCTCTTTTGTCGGTGCCAGCGCTATAGTCATGAAGGGAAGCCGCATTGAGTCGGGGTCAATGCTCACGGCCGCTAGCGTACTCCAGTCCGGTGCCATTATCCCCTCTGGGGAGATGTGGGCGGGCAACCCTGCCGAGAAGATTGCAGATCTTACGGAGAAGGAAAAGGAGGAGATTATTAAAGCCGCCAAGCATATGGTGCTGCTGTCCCTCGAGCATCATGATTCGTGGGAGCGCACGTGGCATGAGCTTGAGGATATACGCCTGGCCCGCGAAAACTGGTCTCGGTTTGGTGAAAGAAACAAGGATGTTCGTGCGAAGGCAACGTATATCAAGGAGCCTCCTCGTCCGAGCCGAAAGAATATGGGACGCCTCACTCCTCGGGAGATGATGGATGGTGGCGAGAACAAGCCTCCACACGTGGATTTGGAGCTGCCCGGCTCTTTTCACTAGGCACAAAGTACTGTGATTACGGCCACGGCATGCCGTTTTTGAACTGGCTTTGCGCAATGTCTTCATTATATAGCAATAATTAGTATTACTATGTTTTTTCCCTCTGTCTTTTTTTTTATTATTATTATTTTTTCTGTCAATTGCTCGTGCTTATTATTATTTTTATTATTATTATTTACTCTTCGTTTGTTTGTTTTTCCGTGTGATTTGTTGGAGTAGAATTAGCATAATTATCAGTAGCTATTACCTTATTGAATTTGTAGCAGAATAGCTTAGTGTAAACGTTACTATTATTGGTATTGTCATTATTATTATGAAGCTAGTAACCTAATCAAAAAAAAATAATATATATATATGTGTGAAGCTTTTTTGTGTTGCTGTTTTTTTTTTTTTTTTTTTTTTTTTTTCTACTGCGTTGACAACTGATTCATGCCCTGAAATGACCTGTGTAATTATAAATTTCTCTTTTTTCTCTCTCTCACTCATCTCCCCCTCTCTTTCGTTTTATTTTTCAACCATTACTGAATGTTTTATTACTGTCAATTTTCTGGTGCACTAGTTTCACGACGTTCAACTCGTTTTTCTTTGTCTACAACGTACAAAGTTTCGTGATCGAAGTGAACTCGCGTTGCTTTTTACAGTAATAGTATTTTACTCAACTACTCGTTTCAATCTCATTCGTCGTTCAATGGCATCCGAAAAGGTCATCATTTCGTGCGACAACGTCCACAAAACATATCTGCTGGGAAGTGAGGGTGTTCCTGCGCTCCGCGGTGTACATGTGGACGTCGTCAGAGGTGAATTTTTAGTCATTTACGGCACTAGCGGGGGTGGGAAAAGCTCTCTTCTCAACATACTCGGAACAATTGACACGCCCACCAAAGGTAACGTTTCTCTATTTAAAAAACGCATTACGGACAGGTCGCCCGATTCCGATCTTGCGCAGCTGCGTTGCAAGCGTGTCGGGTTTGTTTTCCAGACCTTCAACTTGCTCTCTACAATGAGTGCCCTCGATAACGTTTCACTTCCAATGGTGATCGCCGGCACTCTCTCGGCTGCGGAAATCAAGCAAAGGGCCACTTTTCTTCTCGAAGAGGTCGGCCTTGGCAGCCGTCTGAGCCACCTTCCTTCCATGCTTTCGGGAGGCGAGCAGCAGCGCGTGGCCATAGCGCGAGCGCTCGCGAATGACCCGGAAGTGCTTTTTTTGGATGAGCCCACAGGCGACCTGGACACAAAGAACACGCTGCTGATACTTGGAATTCTGCTTAACCTCAACAAAATGAAGGGTTTGACCATGGTGATGGTTTCGCACGACGTTTACATGAAACAGTACGCACACAGAGTCCTTTACGTTCGCGACGGACGGATTCACCACGAGGAAGCTGTTGAGGCTTCTACACGCGAGAGAGCGTGGAATTCGTTGCAGGAGCAAATCGCAGCCAAAGAGGCATCTGCTGGTCCCACCGTGGAGGTGAAAAGCGCCAGATCGAAGCAACCACGCGAGTACGCAACCTTTACAGCACAGAAGAAAATTACTACCCGACAGAATGAAGAATTGCAGAACACCATCGACGCGCTTTTCACTTTAAACACAAAATAACGACAAGTGATGCTTTTAATTTAATTATTATTATATAATTTTTTCAATCCCCCTTTTTAACTCTCTTTGCGCATTTTATTATTATTATTATTATCTCTTCCTTATCTTTCTCCGCCGTTTTTTTCGTCTCTTTTTTTTTTTTTGCTTGCTTGCTTGAATATACAAACACACATACATTGCTTAAAAAAAAACATATATACATATTATCATTTTCCCCTTGGTACTTCCATACGCGTAGTATATATTTATTGTATGTGTCTTCGCGGAGCATACGTGCGTGTTGAGCACCTTGTGTGTGTAAGTGTGTGATGTGCGCATCTTTGCAAAAAAAAAGGGGGGCACCTTTAGATCTCCCCGCTCCTCTCCTCCACTCTCCACCTTTTAAACAGTTTAACACGTAACAATCGTTATTATTACAACACTAATAAAATCAAAAAGCTAACATATGGATATGTTGCTTTTGTGTGCACAGAAGCAAAAATAACAAAGCTAGCTAAAGCATTTCCATTGAAATGGAGCAATTGCTGGCGCCCGAAAGACGCCACTGCGCCAAGTGCGGCGCTCCTTTCCTGTTTCGACAGTGTAAGTATGGATGCGAATTTGGGTGCAAGTGCAGTCGGAGCACATTCGACAGTGTACTGGACGAGTACGTCGCAGAGCTGCACACGGAAAAAAATCAAATTATGGAAATTATGGGCGACTTCGTTCCGTGTGTGCGTGGAGCGAAAGCAAAGGGCACATTGCACGAGCCAATCGTTTCGGTGGAGGTCGACTTTGGCGCGCGACGCGCCCTTGTCCAATTCTGGCATTGCAGCAGTACCCTCATCCATTTCGTGAATGAGTCGCTGTCGAGCGCAGTACTCGCCGAAGCCGCGCGCCTCGACAATGGCGCTTTTACTACACCTTTGGAGCTTGTCGATTTGGTCGTTTTCGAGCTGCGCGCCTTAGCGCAGGGCACGTTCTTTGTAAATGCACCATCCGCAGAAGTTCTCGAAGCCGCAGGCAGCGGCGTGCATGCCTCACAAGCGGAGATGGCAGCTGAGTTGCCAGCAATGCTTCAGCAGCACCTCCTACAGCACCAAGTGGACGGGGTGAGACGCATACTCAACCTCGGAGGGCGAGCCCTACTGTGCGACGAGATGGGTGTCGGAAAAACACTCACCGCGCTGGGCGTCATTTCGGCGCTAAAAGAGTTTCCAGTTCTTGTGGTGTGTCCATCGTCTGTAAAGCATATCTGGGCTGAAGAGATTGAGAAGTTCCTCGTGCCACACCTGGCGTCACTCGGCGACATTCATGTGATCAAGAGCTCCAACGACGCGCTTGAGAGGGGTGCGGTCCCTAAGATAGTCGTCGTCAGTTATCACATGGCTGTGCGGCTCTCGGGCATGATCCGCGAGACGCCGTGGAGGTGTGTCGTGTGCGATGAGAGTCACCTGCTCCACACCAACACGTCAGGCTCCGACGCCCTCTACACCACGCTCATGGGCGGGGTTGCGAAGCAGTCCCCGTACTGTGTTCTATTGTCGGGAACTCCAATCATGGCGGGTGCCTTTGACCTCTTCAACCAAATCGACGCCCTTCACCCCGGCCTGCTCGGCCCCACGCGTTGGGACTTTGCGCTGCGCTACTGTTCCGTTGTCGCAGACCCTTTCCAAAAAATCGGCGCGTGTGTGAGACAGTGCGAGTTCTCGTCGCTAGTTGAGGAAAAGATAATGGTGCGTCGACGGAAAAAAGAGGTGCTCGACTTGCCGTCGAAGCAAAGAATTCTATACCCGGTCGAGGAGGACAACGAAGACGACGAGGGCGGTGGCTGCGCGGGTGAGCACTGGACAGCGAGCAACTTTCAGCAGCGCTACAAGTCCAACTGGGTGCTCAAGCGAAAGGGTATTAGCCGCGCGTTGGATTATTTACGAGCCACGAATCAGCAAATCGTACTGTTTGCCCACCACGTGGAGCTCCTTCATTTCTTGGAGGCTGAATTAAAGCAGCGCAGGGAGTCGTACTTTGTCATCAAGGGTGGCGTTGACATGGACGTGCGGCAGCACCTCATTCGCAGCTTTGCCGAAAAGCGAATCAAGTTTGCCATTGTGGGGATCACCGCCTGTAGTGTGGGAGTCTCTCTTGCGTCAGCGAGTTGCGCCGTTTTTTGCGAGCTCCCACCCAACGCAACACTGCTAAAGCAAGCGGAGGATAGGCTGCATCGCCCCGGCCAAGGTGCCAAAACTACATTCTACTACCTGGTGGGGCAAAAATCGCGATTCGACAAGGTGCTTTTTGAGCGCCTAAAAGAAGACGATTCCGAAGCACGGCGCTTGATCGACGGCGATAGCACACCCCTTTCTTTCTGCTTTACCAGCAGGTCGCCGCGCCGCCACTGCGACGCTGCAGCCGTGGAGCCAGAGAGGCGAGCCATGAGCGAGGCGCACGTCCCTTGCTCCCACAAATTGCTTTTTACAATAAGTCGATACACTGGCCGCATTCACGTCAAGGGTGAGGACAATGCTTTCTATACCACGCTGACATTAGATGAAGCGCGCCGCTGTGCGTGTGAGAGAAGCCGCCCGATGTGGCAGCAGCTTGGGGACTTCTTGCGCAACTACGACGCGCTATCCTCCTACGGACAGCGGCAGCTGAAGGGATCCTGGCTGACCTCGGATAGTCGAGTAAACACCAAAAATCATCCGACTGGAAAAGTGAACCGCTACAGGCTACACTTTCGGTGTGGCTGGGGCTTTTGGACCAAAATCAAGCAGCCAGCGTTTTCCTTCGCGCTCTTCTGCCCTTTACTAAAACTGGGCGAGGAGGAGCGGTTCACCACGACTTGTCTCGAATGTGGCAAAGAAAAGGAAACGACCAACAAAGACGAAGCTGTCCGCCCAGGCGACATGCACGAAGCGCAAAGCGACACGGCGCTTTTCTGCTCCGGTCGCTGTCGCGAGAGTTTTTACTTCAAGCGCTCGAGCAGTTTTATGCGCCGCATCATTGTGGCGGAGGACAAAGGCGTGTGCGCTGTCTGTGGCGTCCAGTGCGAAGTGTTGGTAAGTCGTTTACAGCAATGCGCTTCCATCAGCGAGCGAGAAGGACTTTTGAAGTCTATGCACCCACAAATTCTCGACTGTCCCAAGCTGTATCACAATTTAATTCAAAATCCGACAGCCGGGGTTTGCTGGAATGCAGATCATATTATTCCGGTATCCTTTGGCGGCGGCGAGGCCACAAAGGACAACATTCAAACCCTCTGTGTGGTGTGCCACGGCATCAAAACGGTAGAAGAGCGAAAAACACGAAAGCGAAAAAGGTCTGCGAACGAGAAAAGGCTACTTTCCACGGTGGACAAGTCACTCGATATCTGCTGCGTACACAATCGCGGTCACCGGATCACGAAGACTCGTTTTTTGTAATATACACCCGTATGTGCCCATGTGAATGAAAGCGTTTATACTATTTACGCAGCTGCGTTTATACCCCGTTTTATGTGGACTGTTCATTTACTTATTTATTATTATTGCTATACTTATTATTTTCATTTTTATTATTATTATTATTATTTTTTTTTGTTGCGGTTGTTATTATTGTTAATAATTATTTTGCACATGTGTATCCGGTGCTTGATTTATTTGCACACCATTTAGCGTTTAGTTCGTTGTCCCTTTACTTGTATATATATTTATTCTCTTTCCCTCTCCTTCTCTTCTTCTTTTTTTTTTTCCTTTTTGCTATTCTGTAAAGCACGCACATTTCCATTTTCGATACTTATTTTTGTGTCATCATATCAATTATTGCTTCTTTATATGTTGTGCGTTGTGCACAAATGTCGTTGTTCAATACAGAAATCGTTGAGCTAATTCCGGCATACGACACGAACACCAACGCAGAAGTGAAGGAAGAAATTGAGACGCTCAAAGGTGCCTACGATAATGTCACCGTCACTGGCAAAAAAGGTCATCGTAAGGTGACAGTCCTGCTGGTCTCGGAAGCGGATGCTAGCCGAAGGCTCTATTTGGAGATTGGTATTGTCCCTGGGTACCCGTACACTCCTCCACACGTCGTAATGCATCTTCCGGCTCTCAAAGAGAGCGAAAAGCGTGTCTTTACACCGGGGGAAAAGGAGAAACTGAAGAAGGAGCTTTGCGACAACATTGAGCTGTGCCGCTCAAGTCAAATACCGTGTATGATGCAAATTGTATCAGTAGTGTCCAGTTTTCTGAACGCCCCGTGCGAGCCGGCGGAGGCTGGGCCACAAAAAAAGGGAGGACTTGCAGTGGTCGCATTGCCGACGGCCGCCCCGCCCACTACCCCTGTCCCGATGAAGGCCAAAGACGCCTTGCGTTTGAGCATTTTAGCACTGCATCTTTTAAAAAAGTGCTGCCACATGAAAGAGCCAGAATCGAAAGAAGAGGCCGACAGCAGCTTTGAGTGGCTCGCTTCCTACTTTCTAAACGATCTAGAGCTCCTCTCTCCGGGGGCGCAGTCCTGCATTCCATGGAAACGCGAAATCTTTTCTCGCGCCTTTGGAAAGGAGATCGAGGATGCGTTCACCCGCACGTCGGAGCGCACCGAGTTGAAGAAGTGGGTCTGGGAAAGTGACGAGCATGCAACAAAGCTGCAAGGCGGGACAGATGGAAGGTACAAAAACGAGTTCATTCAGCAGCGCCTGCTAGGGAAGGGGGGGTTTGCGCCCGTTTATGTGTGCCGTAAAATTGTCGATGGGCGACTGTATGCGGTGAAGAAGATACCAATGAACGCGAAGGAGTCGGAGAAGATCACTCGTGAAGTGAAGACGCTGGCCACATTTAATCACACCAACATTGTGAGGTACTACGACGCGTGGGTCGAAGACGGGTGTGATGAGGAACTGCTGCAGTTCATCGACGACGACGACGACGAAGAGGAAGAAGGTGCGGAGGAAGAGGAAGAAGGGGACGATGAGGAGACGGAGGGTGGAAAGAGGACGAGACGCATTCGCGTTGACAGCTCGGCGACGGAGGATTCGTCCACGGACAGTGAATCGACAGCCTCGACGTTTTTTGCGAATAAAGACGAAGTCCAGTCCTCGTCTGACGACAACGACGACGACGACGATGATCGCGAAGTGGAGAAGAAAAAGTCGTGCCACTTTCAGACGTTGTATGTTCAGATGGAGCTTTGCTCAGCAAGGTCGCTGCGTCACCTCATCGACGAAAGTGACGGGCCGGATAACACTGGTTTACTGAACACGAAGCAGGGCGAAACGATTGCCGCTACTATACTTCGGCAATTACTCACCGTTATTTCGTACACGCACTGTGAAAGCATCGTTCACCGGGATCTGAAGCCGGACAACGTGTTGTTTGAGTTTGAGAAGAACGCGAACAGTGGTGATGTAGGAACCATTCGGGTCGCCGATTTCGGGCTTGCGCGAACCATCACGGGCATTAAAAAAAACCCAAGCACAATGGAGCTGGAGAGCATTCTCTCGCCAACCAACGAGGTCACCCTTCAGGCGGCGCAGAACAACATGACGGACAACTGCGGCTCGGTGCTCTATTGTGCGCCCGAGCAGGAGCAGAGTAAGCAGTACGACTTTAAGGTGGACGAGTTTAGCATCGGCATGATCGCCCTCGAAATGTGGCTCACAATCGCAGGAAAGGGGTTCCGAGACCGCTTTAATATTATGAAGGATGTGTGGCGAACTGGCAAACTACCACAGTGGTTTTGCAAGTGGAACCCGCCGATGGCGGATGTGATCGGCAAGCTTGTCGAGATCGACCCACAAAAGCGGAAGACGTGTGAGGAGGTACTGGCGACAGCCGAGCTTCCTGGCGATCCTGAGGAAATAACACAAACGCTGGAGACGGTTGACCGCTACGGAGAACGGCTCGTTGGGCGCATTATTCAACGCATCCAAAAAGCGTGCATCCAGAAACGCAAGCCACCCCCTGGCCTGGGGGAGGAGGCGGAGTTGATGGCGTCCACGTTTGTCGCGGAAGTCACGCAAGCTGTACACTTGATTGGTACGTTGCACGGCAGCATTCCTATTGAAGTGTCTTTTATCTTGATTCCAATGAACGAGGCCCTCATTGAACTCGGCGTCGGTGCCATGGTCGACAGCGGAGGGAGGTGTTTTGGCAACTTTGTTCTGCCACAATGGAGCACTGCCACATTTATAGCCATGCAGAGCGCCCCGCTCACTGACAGCTACTATTTACTGTACAACAACAAATCCCCATTCGCGGTGTTCGCCACGCCGCTTCCAAAAGGCGGGGTGCTAAATGAGCGGCTGTTGGAGCCGCTGCTTTCCCTCTACCACTTGCTCTCCTTGTGCGATGTAACGGAGCGCGTGGAGATCGTCATTTCGCACGCCCAGTGGTTGAATGCTGTCTTTCCCGTCGAAGTCGGTACCCGCCCTCCGCCGGCCCCGCTGACATCGCAAAGGCACACCATCACGCTTGCCGACCAAATTGGGTCGGTCATTTCGGAAGTCTCGGACACCTTGTCGATGCACGCCAGCCTCGCCTGCTCGGACGAACTGGACGACTTTATGCGTCGATACGTGACCTATGCATTCGAAATTCTGCAGTTCTTCAACACGCTCTCGCCCTTCGTCTCCATCGTGGTAGACCCCGCCCTGCTCCCGTCGCCGTCTGTGGTAGAACGCGTTGTGCTGAAGAGTGGAGTCATTTTCGAATGTCGCAACGCGCATGCGGTGCCCATTGCGTTTGGTTGCTACTTGGACAGCTTTGTCCAGAAGCTCACCGTCACCAACCCCTCTGCATCCGCCTTTTGCGTTAACGTGGACGTCGATAGGCTCTCCTCCTTGGGCAAGCACATCAAATCGGTGGCGAAGTCGGACGTTCAGCTCAATGGGGTTGCCGTGCGCCGGCATGAGCAGTACTCGACTGCAGCTTTGCTAGATGTGGTGGAGGCAGCGGTGACCTTGTGGAAAGGAAACATTAGGGCATGTATACGGGCTGATCACGACTTTCATTTAATGACCAAGGCATTGAAGATAGAGAACATCAGATGGGTCCTTGCCGATGGAAAGCGGTTAGTTGGAGTGTCGAATCAAAGCAACAAAACTGGGTCCAAGGAGGAAATACCACTTGAGAGTCTTCGCTCTGCCATCCGCAAGCTCGGGGTGGAGAGCGTGGGTACTTCCTCGACCATAACAAGCAACACCGAAGTAATTTTTCTCTCTTGTCCGCACGACAACGGCGTCAGCAACGACGCACGGCGGGTGTACAGCGCTATAATGGAAACGTTGCCCGTCCCGATCCTTGTTTTAAGCGCATCGATAGAAGAAATTAGGTCGTCCATACACGCACTCGAAGACTCGCTCCTGGAAAGCTCCAAGGCATCCGTGGCGCACCCGTTGGAGGATTGGATTCGCGCCCACGGTCACAGTCATGTCATCGTCCCGGTCTACTCCTCCGTCAGCAAGCTTCTCGTGTTTTACGTTAATTACAAACACATTCAGATTCAAAAAAAGAAAAACAAAGGCAATAACAATAGCATCTCCACAAAAAAGAAATGATCGAATGTGCCGCATGGCGCCAACCCTTTTCAGACGTTCATGTTGTGCACTATACAAAAAAAGAAAGAAAAAAAAAAAAGACACAAACATGTTGTAAATCGGCCAATATATATATTGGCGCTGTTTTTCTTTTTTTTTTTTTTTTCTCCCTTTTTTCACGTGGTCGATATAATACGTCACTTTACTTTTCACACCGGCAACTGAAGAAAAAATAAATCAAAATTAAAAGGCTGCATTGTATCCTTATTGGTGAGGTACACACTCTTCAGCAGCTAAAAGCAAAATGCGCACGTTGCTGCGAGACATTGTTGTACTACCCTTCTTTTAATGCACAACTATTTTTACACCACCCATCTGTATATTGCTTTTTTTTAATATTTTCTTCATCTCTTTCTTCGTCACTGTTGCATAAATTACGTGTTTGGTCCCTCTCAGCATTTGGTGACATTACCGTTTGAAGAAATCAAATAACTTTATACTAGCCAACGAGAGAAAAAATAAGTGGCACGCTGAAATAGATATTCGGTTTCATATTTTTGTGCTTGTTTGAATAAAATGGACCGGTTTTTTCGAAAGCCCGCTGCATCTGCGACCGCTGATGCTCGTGAAGAAGTTGAGCTTCTCACACAAAAGGTCAAAACGATGGAGGAAGTGGCCAATGCGCTGCAGTCCCAGCTAGACGAAGAGAAAGTGAAGTACACCACACTGGAGGATAAAACAGCGCACTGGAAAGTTCGGGTAAAGTCAATGGCGGAGACCGATCGTGCAAAAATAGCGGAGCTAGAGGAACAGCTTCACGTGTTTCAAGCTGTCAGGGACTCTGGTGGGCCGTCGGCAGCGGTAGACATCAATAGCATCATCGCCGCCTCCTTGGATGAACTAAAAACTAAACAACAGAAGGAAAAAGTGTCGTATGAGGAAACCATTGCGAAGCTGGAGCAAAAAAATACCGAAAGAGAAGTGGTTTTTCAAAACGTATTGCAGGAGCTACAAAACGTGAAACAAATACATTTAGACGCACAGCAGAGATTTGCAGAAGAAATGGACAGCCTATCGCAGCACAACAAGGCCGAAGCAGCGGAAACGCACCGGCGCCTAGACGAGCTAAAAGGAATGGACGCGCTACGCGTGCGATTGGATGAGAAAAAGGACGAGGTACAAACGTTAGAAAGTCATGTCAACAATCAAAAACAGCTCATTAGCGGTCTTCAGCAAGAAAACATGAGTCTATCCGAGCAACTCTCTGCCGCCAAGGCGCTAGTTGACGAAAAGGATGCGACAGTGACAAAATTACACGAAACGCAAGAAGCGTGGAAAGCAAAAGTACTTCAAATGAAGCACAAGGACGACGACACAATTAAACAGCTCCAGGAGCAGCTTCACGCACTCTCTACGTCTTCGCCTCAACGAGAATCTTTGCATAATGACGTCGACAACAAAATTTGGCAGTTGGAAAAAGAAAGGCAGGAGCACATTCAACTCATTCAGAATTTGCAGAGAGAGCTGCAAGAAGCCCAGGAGCTGCGGCAGCAGCTGGCGGACGCGCAGCAGGCGCGCGCCGAGGCCGCGCAGGAGCTGGACCAGGTCCGCGAGCAGATCGCCGCCGGCAGCGACGACGCGCAGGCGCGCGTGGCGGCCGCCGAGCACGAAGCCCAGGAGCTGCGGCAGCAGCTGGCGGACGCGCAGCAGGCGCGCGCCGAGGCCGTGCAGGAGCTGGACCAGGTCCGCGAGCAGATCGCCGCCGGCAGCGACGACGCGCAGGCGCGCGTGGCGGCCGCCGAGCACGAA
>AUXK01000196.1:0-11931 GCA_000482165.1 Strigomonas oncopelti | reverse complement strand
CTTTCATATATTATTTTACATTAACATAACAATTTTCGCAATATTTTTTTTTGGAGAAGAAAGCTGACATAAAAATTATATAGTTACACGAAATAATAGTAATAATTGAAAAAATGGGAGCGCTAAATATATATTTTTTCACCGGAGGCGAAGGTTCACTGTGGACAGAATATCTGCTTTGCACACGCAGCACGTCAGCGACCCGTTGGCGCAGTTCGTACACGCGGCGAAGTGGCCACACGGCAAGAACACCGTCGTCGCCTCTGCACTGAGGCAGCTCCAGCACATGTGGACCCGCTGCCGCCGCGTGCCGGGGGTGGCGGAGAGGGAGTACAGCTGCTCGCGAAAGCCCAAGGTCGACACCGCCGCGTGGCGGTTGCGGCGGCTGCGGCCCAGCTCCATGCGCCGCTCCTGCCCCCGCTTCTCGCGGCTCACCTCCCGCTGAAGCGACTTCTCCAGCAGCTGGAAGAGCGTTTTGTTTGTGTCCTTGCGGGAGGCCAAGGAGGCGTTGAAGGACGACGGCTGCTCTCGCAAGCTCTCCTCCGTGTCGCTGCTGCTTTCCTCATCGTCCTCTTCCTCCTCGGCCTCTTCGTCGTCGTCGCCGGCGCGCGATGGCTTGGTGAGGCGCTCCTCGCGGTACTGCACAAAGGTCTTGTCGACCACCTCCGTCAGCACAAAGAGCGCGTCGCCGACGCGGATGTACAGCAGAGAGACCGGCACGGGAATGCCCTCGGGCTCGTCTGCACTTGCTGCTGCTGCCACTGCTGCTGCGGCGGCCGCGCCCGTCGGGCTGCGGGCGCCTTCTTCCGCCGTTGCGGTGACCTGCGGCTGAAGCACATTCATGAAATCATGCTTGCCGTGAAATACACTGCTGGCACCGTGTGCCGCGCTGTCCGCCTCCGTGGCAACGGCAGCGGACAGGTCGTCGTCCTCGCCGTTCTCTGCGTTTCCACTGTTGAGATTGCTGTGGTTGACTCCAGCGCCGTCTTCATCGAAGTGGGGCTCGTCGTCGACGTACACACAGATGTCGGGGAGGAGCAGATGCTCCTGCTCCGCTATCCTCTTCTCGGTCTCATTTTGGCTCCCCTCACTCTTGGCGCTCGCACTAGTGTTGTTGTTGTTGTTGTTGTTGTTGTGGCTTGCCGTCCTGGTGTCATCGTCTGCCGCGGCGCCGCCACTTTTATCGTCATCGCTCGCGTCGCCGTCCACCAGCGGCACGGACGATTGCCGCTGCGAAGCACTTGTGTCCTTGTCTTTGCCGCCCGACGCTTTGCTGTCGCCACTGCCGTCCGGGGTCGCTTTGCCGAAGAGATCGACCTGCTCGGAGACCGGCGAGCGGATGGCGGCCGAGCCGCTCTCGCCGACGACGGGCTCCTCCTCGGTGATCACTTCCATCACCCGCACGCGCCCGTTCGCGCTCGAGCCATGCATCGAGCTGTCGCGCCGGGGAAGCGAGTCGCCGCTCTCCGCGTCGAGGGTTTCGTCGCTGAAGTACATGCCCGTGACGGCGCGGCTCGTGGGGAGCCGTGTGGGGGAAGCCACGTTGCTTGTGTGCACCCATGACGCGTTGGGCACGGCGTTGAAGAAGGTTATGGAGTCGCGCCGCGCCTCGGCATTAATGAGGCTGTTTGTCTCCGTGTGGGTGCTCGCGTTATTGCGACTACTGCTGTTGTTGTTGTTGTTCGTGCTCTGGTGGGCGTTGGTGGTGCCGCCAAAGACATCCGTGCTGGAGGAGTCCGTGCGATGCCACGGGTGCGGCGTCGCGAGGGAGGGCGAGGTGAAGCTGAAACTGCTTCCGGCGTCGTCGCGGCGGGTGAGGGGGAAGGCGAGGCCGTCCTGCCGGTACGGCGACGTGTGTGCAGAGCTGCGGCTCCGCTCGTCCTCGTCGCGCTGGCGCGTCGCACTTCCTCCCAGGCGGGTGTTCATGACGAGGCTGGAGACCGGGTGGGCGAGGCTGCTGTTGAAGCGTGTCGGCGGGGAGCCACTGTAGTTAAACGCGCTGCTCACATTATTGAGGCTGGCGTCGAGGCTGCTGCTGTTGTTCTGCATCGACCGCAACCGTCGCTGCTGCGCTTGCTTTGCGAGCATCTCCTTCTGACATTGCTTGAAGGAATCCACAACGGTGACCGGCGTGGCGCCGTAGATGAGCGTGACACAAAGCTGCTGTTGTTGCTGGACATCAAAAGAATGCACGCCGCTGGCATTGCTACCACCACCACCACCGCCGCCGCCCACCTTTGAAATATACATACTGTTGCTATTGTTGTAGTTACTACTCATCAAGCTATTATTGTTATTATTGTTATTGTTGTTATTGATACCGCCGCTTGCTATACATCGGCTGCCACTGACAGCGCCGTCACGCACCTTGCGGCCGGCGAGGGCGCGCTGATTGTTGAAGTAGGTGTGATAGTTGTAGTCGCACTTGGGCGGCATCGGCACGTAAAAGAGCACCGCGACGGAGAGCGGCAGGTCAGCCACGTGCTCGTTGCGGGCCACGAACCGCCTCAGCTTTTGCCGACGCCGCTTCTCCCGCTTCATCCACTTCTTCCGCTGCTCCAAAAACGTCGAGGACAGGCTGAGGAGCGAGGCGTGGCGGCGTGGAGGCTGTGGGGGCGCGCCGTCGCCGCCGGCGGCGTAGCGGCTGTGCGTGTGTTTGGCCGGCTTTGTGTAGCGGCGGCGAGGGCAAAAGCTTCCTTTCCTCCCCGACCCGCCTCCGCCCCCGCCACTGCCAATGCCAAGGTCACGCTCGCGCCGCTGTGCGTCCTCGGAGTGTCTTTTGCTCTTCGGTGCCCTCTCATCCGTGTGCGGCCGCTGCGAGGACGTGTGCGTGGTGCTGCGCCGCCGGTGGGGCTTCGCGTGCGAGGTAAAGGCGTCGCGGTAGCTGCGAGTGTGACCGAAGCTGTCCCGCTCATAGTCGTCGCCGTCCTTCGTGGACGCGAGCGAGGAGGCGGAGGAGGCGAGGCTGTCCGGCACGCTGCTGTCGTACTCTTCAACGCAGTCCCGCAAGACGTCAATCGCGAGCTCCGACATGGCGCCCAGCTCCAGCTCCGCCATCCGCAGCGTCTCTGCCGCCTCGTCGTCGAAGAGGTGCAGTGTGGTAGACATCTGCGCCGGCGACGGCAGCACCTCGCTGCCTTCGCTCGGCCTGCCGCTGCTCGCGAAGCGGTTACTGCCGCCGCCGCCGGCGTCCTGGTCGTCGGGGGGACACAGCCGGGGCAGCTTCGTCACGTGATACATCTGCGCGGGTACACTCACGTTCAGAGAGGCCTTGTAGACGTCAAGATCATGGTCATTGCTGCGGAGGCGGATGCTGCTGTTGTTATTATTATTGGCGTTAGTGTTAAAATTATTATTGTCATTGTTATTATTAGCGCTGCTTTCAGCTACGGTAGGATCTGTTCCAAGAATGGTTGTCTCTCGGGTGGCCAAAGAGCTTTCTGTGCTTTGTCTCTGCGGCGGCAGATTCCCGGGTTGCCACCGCTGCGTCGCTGACTCCTCCGTGGCCGAGAACGAGAGTGGCGTGTCGGCAATCATTTTGGCGCTCGATTGGTCAGACGACGGATTCGCCGCTGGGAGGGGCGGCAGCGGCGGCGGGGCGGTGGTGGTGGCGCCGCTGCGCATGGCGTTGTGGTCACCAGGCCTTTCCTTCTCCTCCAAACAGGACAGAAGATCATTGTCTTCACTGCCGGCCCCATCGGTGGAGCTCAGCTGATGCAGAAAAGAGGAATGGGTGGAATTGCGATGCGCATCGCTGCCTCCTCCTCCGCCTTCCTCCGCGCCCGTTTCCCTCCTCGCACGCGGCGGCGGACCCGTCCCCCCGTCCCTGCTGTCGTTGTGGCGACTATGGTAAAGCTCCTCCGTGTCTTCGCGGAGGGAGTCCATGAGGGAGGGCGGCACGGTATTGCGCCGCGACCGCTCGCCGCCATCCTCGTTGCGCGGGGAGGGCACGCCAGGGGACGTGGTCTCGCTCGCCTCCTCATCCGCCATGGACTCGAAGGAGGCGGTCGGCTGGTGCGACGTTGCCGGACTCGGCGCCGAGCTCAGCGAGTGCAGGTCTGCGCCCGAGGGCAGCTCACTGAGACTCTGATTTTTGGCCCTTCCGCTGCCGCTCTGGTCCGGCCTCCACGGCGGCCGCTGCGGGGCCTCGATCGGAAGCGTCTTCTCGTCCATCTCGATCGACGCGTCGTCGTCCGGCAGCACGCTGCCGCCGCCGGCGCGGGCGGTGATGCTACTCAGCAGGTCCGGCGCCGCGGTGCTGTGCGGCGGCCGCCCCCTGTTGTGCGCGCTCGCGCTCGGCGTGTTGAAGGTGAGCGTGGCGGAGTCCTGGTGCGCGCTCGCGAAGGCGCTGCTGCCCCCGCACGGCAGCTGCGTGGGCGAGGCGGTGTCGGTGGAGCAGTCGAAGTCATCGCCGCCGCGGCGGGCGCGCCGGATCTGCGCGTAAGGCACTGAGTCATCATCGTCCGGTTCCGCGTCCGCGTTCTCGTCTCCGGCGCCGGACGAGGAGGTGAGCGCCCAAGCTGCGCTCGAAGGCACCACGACGGTAGGGCTGCCGCCGGCGCGGCTTGCGGTGTGGTTGCGCGTCGCCGCCTTGGCGCTCACGCTGTTGGGATTGAGCGTCTGCTCCAACACGCTCGACGCAGAGCGCGTGCTGGCCGCTGCTGCGGCAATTTGCTTCTTCTGCTCCTCCTCCAGCTCGCGCTGCCGCTGCGCCTCGCGCGCCAGCTCCTCCTTGCGCTGCTGCTCCTGCCGCGCGAGGAGAATTTTCTGCTGCTCTTGCCGCCGCTTGAGGTCCTCGAGTCGGGCAAGGTGGCGCCGCAGGCTGTTCTTCTCCTCCTCGGGCCCGAAGAAGCAGAGGTAGTTGAGCGTGTCGTACGAAAACGTGCGCGTGGCGTTGATCGTCGTCGCGCGGAGCAGCGTGGAGCGATCGCCACCGACGATGAAGGCTATGCGTACTGGCATGGCCGACGCGGGCGCTGCCACGGCAGCCGCAACGGCCTGCTTCTCCAGCGACGTCGCTACGCGTGTGGTGGGCGAGGTGAGCAGATCGTTCACGGCGGCCACCACCGCGTCCGGCACAGCAGAGGTCCGTGACTCCCTAGAAAAGGAAGACGAGCTTGTGCCGTCTGCGGTCGGTGACGCCAGCACTCTGGCGCCACCACCCTTACTCGCAGCGTGCTTCACTTTGCTACCCGTTGCCTTCACCGCGGCGCCGCCGTCGTCTCCTCCGTTACCTCCGCTCGCCTGTCGCTCCGCACTTTGCAGCAGCGGCGCTGCGTTGTCTTGCTGAAGGGAGAGAATCTGAAACGTCTTGTGTCGGTACACCTTGCGCAGGTCGGCGTAGGGCGTGTCGTGGGCGAACGGTTCCGCGGTGTTGGGGTAGACCTGGCTGTTGCTGAATACCATGGAAGCCGCCGAGGGAGTGCGAGTGAGCGCGTCGTCGGTGCATGCGCTGCTGGTGCCTTCCCCGTCCGCTGCCGCCGCCGCCGCCGCGTCCAATGAGTGACGCCGCCGGTTGTAGTTCAAGAACTCGTTCATGGCCTCCTGCGCGCTGGGCGAGAAGGCGGGAACGTCGATGCCACTGCTTTGCTGGCCCGCCCCACCAGCTGTCGCATCGCTCGCCGCTGACACATTCACACCCGTGCTTGCGGTGAAGTTCGCGTTGTTGTTGCGTGTATGCGCGTTGAGGGCGGACGGGGGCGGGGTGCCGAAGTCCGCGCCGGAGGGATTGAGGGACGTCAAGTGACTCAGGTCACTAAAGGAGGACTGTCGGGCGCGCAGGGTGCTCGACGGCGCCTTAGTGTCATTTGTGAAGAGCGCCGTCGTGGACGTTTCCCGCATACGGCTGTCCGCCATGCGACTCGTCCGCGGCGTGGAAGCACGGTTGAGATAAGAGCTGCTCGTGGAGGAGTACTCCGCTACCGCAGCGGGCAGCAGCTGCTGTTGCTGCTGCTGCTCCCGTGCGTTCTGCTCCCGCTGCCGTTGCCTTTGATAACGCAGGCTCGCGGACTTGGGTAGCACAGAAAGCGACGCGAACCGATGCTGTTCTCCTCCGCTGGCGGACGCTGCTGCCTCGGAGGCAAAGGACGCATTGCCCCCCGCCGCATCCACGTAGCTCTTGTGACGCGCTTTGTGGGAGTAAGGAGAGGTGGGGCTTTGGCTCTTGCTCTGGCCCTTGTCCACCGATGGCAACACCGGAGACCCGCCCACGCGCATCAGGTGCCGCTCGGCGAGCACGTCGCAGGACAGCACCATGGTGTTGAAGGTCGGCCGCAGCGACCGCACGGTCGCGATGCGCTCCAGCACGTCCGCCGGCAGCTGGACCTGAGACATGTCATGCACGAGGCGGCGGAGGACCTTGCGGCTCATGGTGCTGGGCAGCGACGCCGCGATCGCCTGCGCTGCAGCGCGCGGGTCCTCGCCAAGCGGGCTGTTCACGCGCGACAGCAGCGAGAAGTAGACCGCGAGTAGCTGCATCTTGCTGCGGCGGCTGCCGGGGCTGATGGCGGCGGTGGCCGCGGAGGCCTGCGTGGCGGCGGCGGCCGCGCCCACGCGCGCCGCCTCCTGCGCGATGACGACGTCCATAATGCTCTGCTGGCGTGCGTCCGTGAGGGGGAGAAGGGCACGGTAGGCCGCGCCGCTCATGCGGTGGCTGGGACGACGGTGGGGGTTGTTGCCGCTGGTGCCGCCGCCTGTCGCGGAGGCGCGGCGCTTCTTCTGCGAAGGGGCCGGAGATGATTGGGTAGAGGAGCTCGTGCGTGGCATCAGCTGCACCCGCATTCGCTTCTGTTGTATGAATATGTGCGGCTTTCGCCTGCTGACCGCCGCGCCGCGCCGCGGCACGTAGCTAGGGCTGGCGGCGGCGTCGGTGCCGTCCGGTGGTGCGTCCAGTATATCCAGCTGCAGGTGCAGCCCCAGGACCGGCACGCGCTTCTCTGTGTTGTTGAAAAACAGAAACTCTTCTCGCTCCTGCGAGGCCTTCTTTTTCGGCACTTTAATTTTGTTCGGGTCGCTCGAGTCTGTGAGGGCTGCGTGCGCGTACTGCTTCGCGGTGTCCAGCAAGCGCACCCGCTTGTGCGACGCAGCGCCGCTGGGGGTGCCGGCGCCGCTGGCACTGTTGCTGCTGCTGCTGCTGGCGCTGGCAGCGGAGCTGGAGACGGGGAGGGCGCCGAGGATGGGGTCCGGGGTGGGAAGTTTGTGCTCCACCGCCGTGATGGTGCCCGCTGGGACGCTGCCGCTGCCGCTGCCGCCGTCGCCGTCGCTGGTGGCGGTGGCACTCGTACGACGAACCACACTGGCCGGACTTCCCCTCTTGCCCTCACCTCTGCGGCTGGCGCTGTTATTATTGTTGTTGTTATTGTCATCAATGAAGTCGCCGCTGCCCAAGCCATGCTCCAAAAATCCATTGAGAAAAGATGAAATATTCGGCACTGGAAAGGAGGAGGAGGGGTTTCCTTTTGTACTTTTACTTGCCTCCTTGTTCCCCCCGTCTTCCACCCGCTGCTGCTGCTGCTGCTGCTGTTGCTGCTCAGAGTCCCTGTCGTGCTCTGCTGCATCTTCCTCGAAGACTGGCTCCTCTCCGTCCGCATTTACACTGACCACTACGTCGCTGTCCACCACCGGGGACACCTCCACCGCCACGCTGTCCGAGCCGCCTGCTTGCCTTTTGTTCGTGTCCACATTCAATTCGACAGAGGTGCCCGCTTCATCGCGTTCGGCTGCTCTGGAAGAGTAGCTGCCGGTGCCCTCCTCTTCCGGTGTCCCACCGACGTTACCGGACTTGCTGCGTTTTACAATAGAAACAAGAGGCTGCTCCTGCTGCTGTGGTGATGACATCTCTTGTGCCTTTGGTTGTTGCTTTCCTTTTTGCTTCGCCTCCTCTTTCTTCTCCCTCTTCTCCTTTTTTCGTTGCTCCTCGTCCAAATGCTGCAGACGCTTCCACCGCTCCATGAGCGTCACCTCGTTAATGTTAATGTTCTCGCTTGCCAGAAACTGCGGCAGCGCCAGGTCATAAAAAGTGTACTTGAGCAGCGGATAGAACGGAATAAAAAACGTTTTGGAGTTGTGCTGTCGAAAGCGATTGTTGACTGAGCAGAGCACCACGATGCTGTACACGTGGCTCAGGGCATATATACCTAACAGAACGAGAGCGGTGATGACTACGGTGTTCACCATGGCACTGGCAGGAAAATCTACAATCATCTCTCTTTTTTCAAAAGAAAATATATGTTTTTATGTACAGCAATAAAAAAATAAACGTGCAAACAAACAAAAAAGGAAATGATGTAAAAAGTAAAAAAAAAGACAAGTATGGGTTGCAATAAAGTGTTTTGTTTGAGTTGACGACAGACCGCAACTAATTAAGCAACTTGGTGATAGAAATGCAAAAAAAAAAGAATTGGAATAAAGTGGTGGTATATTATAATATATATAAAAAAATATTTTATGTAATAGTACTAATTGTATATGAAGTAGGAAAGCAACACCATTGACGGCTGGAAACACAATAGAGGGCATTAGGAGGAGACAGATATGAGTAATTATACATGAAGAAATAGGAACAGCAACAGAAAACACCAAAAACACAATTGCTTAGCAATCACAAATTTGAATGTTTTAAAAGCAGCGTTATAGCATTTTTTGTTTATCTCCGCTATTGCGGCTGCCAAAAAGCAAAAAAAAAAAAAAAAAAAGTAAGGGAAATATTATGTTTGCTACGTCTGCAATAAGCGTCACTCACTAAAGCGGCATCAGCGGCGCTTTCCAGGTAGAAAAAAAAGGAGCAACATAAAAAAATACATACGAATATATTTATTTGTACAAAGCAATGAAAAAAAGAGAAAGAGTTATAAACAAACAAAAAGAAAACAATTAAACACCCAAATATTGACGGTGTACAGAACAACAACAAAAAAATACACACACAGAGGGGAAAAAAACTAAAAAGTAGTATGTATTATATTATACCCGTCTATAAACATTAACGATAGTGATACACGCAACAACAACAACGAAAAAAGAGTAGTTGATGAAAAAGAAAGGGAAAAAATAGTTTTATGGTATACAACAAAAGCAGCGACTTATCATAATATATATATTTTGTTATACCTATCTTTTTTGTCACACTAGCATTGATATATGTAATTCCTTTCCACCACACAAGTGCGGTCAAAGTAAACGTGCTTCTTGGCCTCTCCGATATCTATTTTGTTTGTCTGTTCTACTCTCATCATCTACATAACGCTGCAGCAATTGTCAGGCGGCTCGTCGCGGTGCGCTGGCGTCGCAAAGGCCAACGCCGGCACGCTCTCCGCCATCCCGGTACTCGCCTCCAGCGCGGCAATGGTCGCGTCCATGTACTGCCGCAGCGTCGCCGGCGCCTTGCCGCCCTTCTCGGTGCCGCTGCTGCCACTCGTGCCAGCGCCCGCGCCACTCGTCGCCGCGGCCTTCGCGCGGACGACGACGTTGGCAACCAGCGCGTTCACCTCTTGGTGAATCGCGGCGAGGTGCTTCTCTACCTTGCTCATCGTCTTTGGGTCGAGCGTAATGCCGAGCTGCACAAACAGCAGCTTCTTCTCCGCCTCGACGCGCTGCTGGCGCTCCAGCTCGACCAGCCGCACAGCGACGCGCACATCCGACTGCATCTGCGCGAGCTCCTCGGCGGTCACCGCCGCCCCCGCGGCCGTCGGCTTCGTCACCGCGCGGCTGCCGCCGCCGGTGACCGGCACGACGGTGGGCAGCACCGCGGGCTGCATCTGCTCCGCGTGGCGGCGGCGGCGGGCGGAGCTGCTGCCCATCCTGTCCACGCCGCTGAGTCCCGCACTTTTGGCGGAGGCGCCATCGAAGCTGTTGTCCTCGTCCTCGCTGATGCAACTCATGGCGTCGTCGAGGTCACTCTCGGAGAGCGCCGAGCAAATGCCCTCCATCGTCAGCGTGCCGAGATCAGCCGCGGCGTTGCCATTGCCATTGCCACTGTCCACCACTGTCAAGTGTGGCCCTTTCGCTGTGGCTGCAGCGCCCTTGGCGTCGCCCGCTGTGCTATTCGCCTCGTATTTGGCGTTGCGGTGCGGCGTCGTGGCGGTGCTTCCGCCGCGCGAGGCCCCGACGGACGGCGCCGCGAGCATATGCCGGTCCACGCCCTCGAGGACAGCGGCGGGGAGGTGCATGGAGGGAAAGTAGTGGTGCATGGCGACACTGTGGGAACAGAAGAGGGCGCGCTGCCACATCACAATCTCCTGCACCGGCACAAGAAACGGGGGTGGAATGTACAGCGGCCGCTCCTTCGCCGCGCTCGGCGCCGCCGCGGTGGTGTCGAGGTCGGCCAACAGCGTGCTGCACATTTCCTGCTGCAGGTACGCCGTGATGGTGAACCAGTGCCGCAGCACCACCTCGCTGAACTGCGCCCCGGCGCTCGCGTAGTGCATGTTGGTCGCGAGCTCCGCCGCGGCGCCGCTGCTGTCACGGCGGCCGCGGCGCGCCTTCTTGTGCTTCCCCGAGCCCCCGGCAGCGGCGGCACCGCTCGCGCTGGTGCCGCCAAGGGCGGGCGGCAGGATAGCCGCATCCATGTACTCCTGGAGGTCGTGCTTCTGCACGAGCAGCACCATCTTCCGCGCCGCCTGCGGGCTGCAGGCGAGGGCCGCCTTGATGCCCTGCCGTATTTCAAAGGAGGCCCCCACGACAAAGATGAGGTCGACCAGCTCCGGGTAGTACTTGGCGAAAACGGTGTAGAGGGTGTCCATGTTCTTTAGCAGTGGGAGATGCGAGCGGAAGTTGGCGTTTTCTTCGTTGACAATGAGAACAAACTGCTGCTGATACGGCTTTGGGATGTGCTTCAGCTCGTCGTTGTCGCCCGCGCTCTCCTCCGTGTTGCTGCGCTTCAACTTCGTATCGTTTGCGCTGTTCTTATCGTCGTTTTTCTGGTTCACATTGTTGACCCCGCTCTGCTGCCGCAGCTGCTCGCTTTCCTCGGCAAGCAGCATGCACTGCGTCTGCATGAACTCGAGCAAGACGATTAACAGCCGCTGCGCGTCGTCCGCCTCCAGGGCGGGCACGTTGTAGTCTTCTAAGTTCAGCAAAACAACCCACCGGTTGCGGAAGTCTTTTCCTAAAAGTTGAAGTGCCCCGCTGCGGAGGGCCGTCACGATTGCCGGCGTCACGCTGATGGTCGGCAGTGTGCGCTCGAACATGCGGCGCCGCTTCAGCTTCGCGATGGCCTCGGCGGTGGAGAGGTGCTTGTCGCGCAGGTAGCGCACGAGGAAGCCGTCGATCGCAGCCGCCGACATGTTCGCGTTGAGACGGCTGATGAACGAAACGGGCGGCACGCCCAGGTCGCTCCGACTTGAGTCCTCCTGCTGGCGCCCGCCCGGGCTGTCGCCGCCGGCGCCGCCACTGATACTGCCAGGGCTGCGGCGAAACAAGTTGAAGGCGCCTAGTCGGAGGGAGTCCATCGTGGTGGAGGTCTCTGCCGCGGCGGCGCGGGTGCTGTCATCGACGCTGACGACGATGCCGCCGGGGGCGGAGGTCGTGCTGCTCGCACCTAAGGTAATGGACGCGCCCGCCGGTGCAAGGTTGGCTTTGTAGTTGAGCTTCTTCTTCAGCTCGCCGAGAATGATCCCCTCGCGGTGGGCGAGGATTGTTTCTTCGTCTCTGGTATCAAGCATGGCGCACTACTAATATTTTTTTTTTTTTTTGTGTAATAAAAAGTTTTTCGTTATAAAACTATTTTTGTTTTTTATTTGTATATTTGTAAATGCGATGCTATGTGGTGATGCTACAAGACGAATACTGCGTTAAGCTGAACGTTAACTATACGTGTAACAAAAAAAAAAAAAAAAAAGAATGTACAGAGCAAAGAAAGAGGTAGAAAACAAAATAGGACGACATTTGTCACGCAACGATGACAATAAAAATAAGTTGTCATACAACAACAAG
>AUXK01000195.1:0-12029 GCA_000482165.1 Strigomonas oncopelti | reverse complement strand
TCCTGTTCTTCCTTTTCACTGTACATTTGTTTTCTTACCTAAAACGTTTTACCTTGGAAATATATATATATATATATGTATATATGCATATATAAATCTATTAATAGTAATACATCACAAAAAAATAATAACTTTTCTCTTTTTTTTTTATTTGTTTTTGTTCCGATAATAAAATCCTTACAGCAAACTTTTGTGTCTGTTTGTGCAAAAGCATAAAGTATGTTTTCGACTACTCCGTTTACAATACTAATCGTATGGCAAACAATTTTATATTCTACATTTTTTTTTTTTTTAGCACGCATCAGTTTATCTATAGGCGCGCATGGAAAATATGAATGTCTACAACATGCGCATCATAACAATTAATTCTACTCCCAAACGCATCTATTTCTATACTCATTTTTTGTCTGCTTTCCCCAATTTAATTTTTTTTTTTTTTCTTGCATTCAGTATCGTTCTGTGTACATATACGAAACAACAGAGTGAGAGAGTCACGCACATGTACGCAGCTGCTGCTAGCAAGCGCAAGGCTGCTGCTTTGAAAATCCAAGCCTTTTTCAAATTTGTGCTTTGCAAACGGCAATCGCTTCGCCTTTGCGCGTTTCTCATACTTGCCAACGACAGCTACAACATCCTTGCCCGCGACCATATCCACGATGGCCCTTCGAGTGCGCGTAAGGCGAGTACCACCACAGCAGCAGCAGCGGCAGCAACACGATACGAAGAAAAGAGCAGTGCAATCAATTTTAACAAAAGTAGCCGCACAAGCACGGACAGCGTAGTTAAAGGCGAGCACGATTTCACAAACCTGCTCACGGCATTGGCGTTTTCAACGCTGTATGAAAGTGCGCTTTTGGAAGAAAACTTCGTTCGCCGACTTACGTACGACACACTCGATGAGACCGATGCAACGTTTCAGGGCGCGAATGAAAAGTCAAAAGCACTTATTCGCCACCAGCATCCAAAAATGCGACACTTATATTTATTCTTGCCAAAAGAGTGGTTTGTGAAGCACGTGTGTAACGCCAAGGTGATCGAGGAGGAGCGGACCCGGCAAAGAGAATACTTCTTGGATGCTAGGGAAGCCGGCGATAGTTGCCATGACACTTCCGCACACTACGTGTACGCGTACGCGTACGCACAAGTCCGGCGATGCTTTGGAAAAGAAAACAGCGCTTTTTTGATGGAAGCCTATCTGCCACGCTGGAAGCGCAATGCGGAGCGCTGGAGGTGTTTGCAGGATGCAGCAAGCCGAAGAAATAATAAAAGTTATGGAGAAGCAAAAGATGCACAAGCGGAAAGGTTTGCTTCTTTTCTTTTTTATCTGTCGGCTGAGATGGATGCACTCTGTCGGCACGACCTGCATGGGCGCCCGTGTGGCGGCCAGCCTCTCAAGACCTATCCCACCACCAACAACACAAATTTGGACTTCGTCGACGACGTGCCGCCGTTGGGGGTGTACCACAACACTGATCATACACAACAAGACCGTACAGCGGCAGACTCTGAAAAGTGTGGAGGCAATGATAAAAATAGTTGTGGTAGCCGTGCGAGCAGTGGAGAAAGGAAAGAGGAGGAAATCGCAAAAACAGAGAGGCCGATCGCCCTACAAGAGCAAACGTTAGACCCCGACATTCGCCTTGCAGTAGACGAAGGGGCAAAGAGAAAGGATGCAGATGCGATGAAAGCTTCAGAAAAAAAAAGCGTAACGTTTGCAACGAAGAAGGATGAAAGGGAAATGATGAAGGAAACGGACGACGGCATCAGCGAAGAGGACGATGACGACGAGTTTGACGAAAGTCGCTTGAACCGCCATTACGCGGAAGCAAGAAAGGAATTGTACAAAAGTGTCTTTCTGCAAAACGCCCAGCGACTTTCCGTTTCGGACGAAGAGAAGGGCAAATTTTACTTGCGCTATGTCGATCCTTCGGCCCCTGTCGATGACGCTCTTTCCTTTCCAGCGAACCGACAAGAGCCACACGAAGAGGCAAAGACGGAAGAGGGGGTGGAGGAGGTTGGCAAGGGCAGCGTGGCGGAAGTACAGCAGCCGTACCTTGGCAGCGGCAGGCACGGCGCCTCGCTCGGCCGGCACCCACGTGACGAGGGACAACAAGCAAGTGGAAAGGAAAAGAGAACGGCGGTGTGCGCTGTTTGTGAGTTAGCCGGCACGCTCCCGCCGGCTCGCACAAACGAGACAGCCACCGCGGACGGCGAGGACGACGAGGACGTGCTGCGGCAATGTCATACGTGTAGCGCTCATGTGCACACATACTGTGAGTACCGATGCTCGATCGGGGCTCAGGAAAGCGGCGATACAGCCGAAGGATTGGTCTTTTGCTGTCTGTACTGCGCCTCTGTACATTAAACAAAAAACGAAAACATGTAAACTAATATCAAATAAACACATACGCACACATATATATATATATATATATATATATATACATTCGAACTCTCTTGTTCCTCGCCGCTGTATTACTTTTAATGGATTACGTTGTTTGTTGTAAGTGCATACGCATCGTTGTTTGTTTTCATATCTACTGGCTGACAATCCTTTGCCTTTTATGCTCCTCTCTCGTTTTGCGATCGTCTCTTTTTTTTTTTCTTTTTACTGTCATATTCATTGTTTCCTCGTTGGTGATAGAGGCAAGCGATTTTTAGATTATAGCGGCATACGTATTACTCTTGTCGCCTTTTCTATGCGAAATTGTAGACGCAAATAGACATTTACAACATTTTTTATTTGATCCATACGCATTCGTATAGCGCACACACACACACACACACACATATACATACATACATACATACATAGAGAAAGCATAAATTTAGTGAAGAGCGTATATACGCAATGGCCGACGTACTGACCCACCTACTCTACATTATTCAAAAAGTGAACACACTCCTCGTGCCGACAGAACTGAAGGAGATTGTTGACTTTCTCAAAGGACACACAGCCCTGTCTACGCCTCCCCCGCCCGCGGGGCAGCCGTCCTCTCCACTCGACGTCGCGCCGCGCCGCGAAAGCGCGGGCGAGCAGACGAGGCGAAAGTTGCGAGCGGGACTTTCACTCTGGAACGATTACATCCCGCTGGCGGTCGTGCCAGAGTCCTTCAACGCCCTCCTCTCCTCCACCATCAGCGCCGCGGACGGCGCGGGGGGCGTTTCGGTTGCTTCGAAGGGTGGCGAGCGAGACGGCGGCAGTGCGGGCGAGCCGCCACACCAGCAGCTATCCTCTTCCTCGCCTGTGGCCGCGCACTTGCACGGGGCGGCGCTGCCCTCCGACAAGGTCGGTCGGTACTTCAAAGAAAAAGGGTTTCAGCGCGTGTTTCAGCACTCGCTGGCCGACGGCACAGCAAGTGGTCATCCGAATGGAAATGGAAACGGGAGCGGCGCGAATGGTGGCAGCAGCGGCAGCAATAGTAACAGTAGTCGCCGCGAGGCGCGCCTTGCGTTTGTGGAGGGCATCACCTCTTATTGTGAGGGACTGCTGCGTGCCAGCCGGGCGGACGTGGACGTGGCGATGGCGGGAGGGAGAGCAGAGTCGGAGTTGCCTACTTTGCGCGGCTTAGCGCGCAGAGCGAATGTGGAGTCGGGCGTCGGAGAGACATTGTTTATGCCTTCGCCCTCGTCCGGCATCGGCCGCAAACGGAGCAGGGTGTCCAGCTCCTCTTCTGCGAGCCACGCCGACAGCACTCATGTTGTCGCGCCTCCGTCCGCCTCCGTCTCTTCCGCTTTCAGCCACTTGGACGCCTTTGTACAGCATGGGAGTGCACATCCAAAGCAAGCGGCGAAAAGACGAGAGACATACTCGCTTCTTTTTATTATCATGCATAGCCCGTCTGAAGAAAGAAGCAGCAGCAGCAGCGGCGGCGTCGACTACAATCCGTCGAAAGGCGGCCACTCCTGCAACCATCACAACAGCACAGAGGCGATGCTCTTTTCTGTACTACACGAAATTCACTCGCTGTACCAGTTGTATCGCATTAAAAGCAAGAACAAAGCTTTGCAGTTTCACTTTTCGGTTCTGCTGCTTCCGGAAAGTGTTTTTTCGCACAATAACTACACGAACCTGATTATGCGCAACCGTTTGGAAGTGCAGCTTTCTTCTTTTTATCACATCCATCTTTTCGAAAAGAAGCAGCAACATCAGAGGCAACAACAGCGAAATAGCAACAACAAAAGCATTGCGTATGTGAGCGAAGATGTAGAGCGGGTCCTTGCAATATTGCGTGTGTGGGACGCCCCACTCCTTGACAGCTTTTATGAAACACGAAATAATACCATTAACAATAATAATAATAAAGACAATAGTGGCGACAGCAATAGTAAGAAAAGCATTTCAGAGAAGAAAGTGTGGGAAACGCTTTTGCGAGATCCGTTGCTTTTCTTCCTTCGCCCCCAAAATGTGTACTTAAGTGTTTTTCTGTCTGAGTGTCTTCGCCGATTCCCGTCTCTCCTTTTTATGCTGCTGCACCCACGCGCTCACGTGCTGGCGCGCATTAAAAACATGTACTGCTTCCGCCATCAACTCGAAGACGTCGCGCTGCTGGTGCAGCAGTTATTGTCGCCTTTTGCATTCTGGAACTCACTGCAGCAACAGCAGCAGCAGCAGCAGCAGCAGCAGCGGGGGGAGCAAAAGCAAGGACACGAGCAGGACCGCGAACCACGAGAGCAGGAGGAGGAGGAGGAGGAGGCGGAAAAAGAAGACAAGAGTGTGAAACAAGAGCAGCAGACCACTGAAACCATGAAAACACGAAAACGAAATCATTTTTCAGAACTTACGAATGACAGTGTGTTGGTGCTTAATGCGTTGTTTGATATTGCGCATGTCGTGCAGGGCACCGTCGCCGCCGCCGCCGCCGCAGCGGCTCGCGAGAAAATGGCGGACGAAAACTTGAAATATGACAGAGATGCGAGCGATGACAGCCCAGCAGGCCCTCTCGTGAAAGAGGCGGAGATGACAGAGAGCGTTGTTTTTATGCTGCTAGTGGAAGAGGTCATCCACAAACACACGCAGCGTCTCTTTCGCTTTGAAGCCTTCCAAGACAGTCTGTTGTCGATTTACAACAAGGAGTGCAGCGTCCAGCATCGCAGCCTGCACTTGACCGCCGCGACGTGCACGAGCTGCGAAGCAAAACCGCGAGAGGAAAGGATACGGCTGGCCATGCAGCACCTGCTGCCTTGCGCCTGTGATCATGCATACGACGAGTGCACTGCGACGGCGTTGTACCAGCTTCAGCGGCGACCGACAAACGTGAAGCTGTCCGTCTCTCGCACGATGGCGCAGTTTTTGTTGCAGTACGTAGAACTTCCTTCGCACGCCTTGCAGGATCTGTCTCTCCTCTTGGAACGGAGTAGTAGTGATAATAATGGTGGCAGCGGCGGTGAAAGTAGTTATCACAATAGTACCTTGCTGACATTAAAACAAAACTTTTTTAACTCTGAGGCGATACCTAACAATGTTCGCCTTCTTTATCTGCTTGTCATGCACTACTACTTTAACTTACGAAACGGAAGTATGGACAATGGCAATGGCAGCAGTGCGGCGCAGCAACGCTCCCGTGGCGGCAGGCAGGCACAAGCTACTACCGCCACTGCGGCTCACACAAATACAAGTGGTGTGAGCAGTAGAGGGAACGTCAGTTTTTATTATTTGAAGTGCATTCTGCAAGTAAGCGACGAAGAGCTCCTATTATTGCTAAAAGAGCTGGAAGTGGCGGGGTGCGTCCAGCTCAATTTGAAGACAGAAAGTGTGAAATTGCTTTTGACTTCCTACTTTTGAGTTGCTGTTGTAATTTAAAAAAAAAATTGGAAAGCACTACTTTTTTTTTTTTTCTATTAAAGCCATCACAGATCGCAAATAATGTAAAAAAAAAAAATAATCGTGAAAGCAGAAAGAGATGGAGTATTGCAAAGCTTCATTTTATTATTGTTTTGTTTCTTTTTTTTTTTCTCCCTCTCTTCATCTCGTTTTTTTTTGTCTTGTTGTGGTCGTTGTGTACTCTTTTTTTACGTTTCCCCTGCTTATGTATACACACGCAGTGAATTTAGTTTAATTATATCTTTTTTTCATATATATTAATTATTTCTAGCGCACATTAATCGTTTAAAAAAAACACTTCACCATATAAAAGCCAGTACTACACAATGGTACACGGTCGCGGCACGGCCCCCTCCGCCAGCGCGCAAGACCCCGGCAGCACGCTGCACAGTGCGGTGCTCACTCTCGCCGCGCAGAGGGGCCTGCTGAGGTCCAGCAGTAGTGACCGCGTGACAAACAGCGAACACCAACGCCGACAGCGGCAACAGCTTCTGCTAGGCGAGCGCAACCAAAATAAAAGTGTGCCCTTTTTTCTGAGCTGCAAGGCGGACATGATGCGGTATGTGCTGCTGCGCCTGCTGCAGTTACAGCACTGGAGCCACGTGGGTGTCCTGCGGGCACACGACAGCCACCTCCACACCACTGCCACCCCCACTGCAAGCCCCGCCGATGCGGATGCCAGTGCATCACGAGAAACGGGGATGCTGAACCTTGCGCAGCTGGGAGCGGCATTGCTGAGAGGGGTGCAGCTGTGCAGCTACCCGGAGGCGGGCCGCGACTTTGTCAGCTTCTCCGGACAGAGCAGCGGTCTGAACAAAGCGGCGAGCTTGCGGCGATGGCTGCAGGAAGCGGAGCGGCCTGGAGAGGCAAAAAAGAAAAGAGTAGTTCGGTTTGAGTCGGAGGCGCGGGAGGCGGCGCACGCGGTGGTGGGAGCCGCGGAGGAGCCTCTTTTGGTGAAGCTGCTGTTTAACATTAGTGCCGTCGCGGACTCCGATTTGTTCAACGCCGTGCTGCTCCGCTTCGTGCAGGGCGTGTGCGGCGTCGCCGCCGCCGCCGTGCTCTTCCTTCTTTCCACCTCGACGGCAGCAACTGTCGCTGCTGCGAGCGGTGGCGGTGGTGACCATGATGGCCACTGCCACGTGCCATCACCATCTACACCGGCAATGCAGCAGGAACCGCACGAGCAAGCGCATTTGTCTATCGGCTACCTCTGTCACGTCTTGCACTACCTGGCGCTGAAAATGATAAAGAAGTTGCACGAGGACAGTGAACGTGATGGCACACAGAATGATACTGCTTGCGATCCTACCGCTGATCGTAGTGCGATCTCGCGCGATAACTTGTACAATGAAGCACAACTGCTCCTTAATCTTTTTTCGGTTCTCTCTGTGCTCAGCTTTTTCTGTCGAGACATCCCCGCCGGCGTGGGCAGCAGCGGCAGCAATCTTAACGGCAATCACCCTAACAATTATAATAATAGCAATGATAGTACAAGTGGAGACGACTACGCGGTGCAGCTCTTCCAGGCGCTCCTTGAGCACGACGAAGGAAACCGGAGGTCGCTCAGCCGGTACGCGCAGGTGAAGTTTGTGCGTGTGTTGCAGCAGCTAAAGGTCATTGGGCAAAATGCAATTCGCTGGACGCGCATCGCGACCGAGAGCGTCTCGTCGAACTTCGTGGGCTTTCTGGAAATGCTTTATGAACACGACGACATTGAGTCCCACTGCAGTCGTCTCGACCTGCTCGTGCTCAAAATTCTCTCCGCTTACTTGAAAATGTTTCCCATCATGAAGCTGTCGATGCTGCGCTACTTTGAGACCACCAATGACACAGACTTTTTCGACTTCTCGGACTACTTCAAACTAGAGGTGCTGGTGGACAACTGCTTGTTTTTGTACGCCAACCCGAAGCAGGGCGGCGTCACGACGTCTTACTCGCTTCAAAATTGGGTCTTGACGGAGGACGCCCGCAACGCCATGATGGCGTACAGCTCCGCCCTCTACACCGGACGTCGGCATCTGCCCGCTACACGCACTGAGATGGAAAAAGAAGAGAGTGGTTGCGTGGCGGCGGAGGAAGCCGCGCCTTCCACAGCGGCGGGCAGTCACTCGCACACCACAACCTCTTGCGCCCCAGCGCGCGACGGGTGTTGCACCATCTCCCCCGCTGCCTCGTCCGCCGCGACAGCGTCGCCCTTTATCCATGCGGCGAATCTGCTCTCGCACAAGTGTGCCATTGTAAATACTGCCGGGCAACACTGCAATCCGCCGCCGACGTCGGCGCTGCCGTCCACCCTGGACGCGTGCGAAGAGTTAGAATGGGACAACAACAACAATAGCAACGCCAATAATAAAAGCAACAGCAGCAGCGGCGGCCCTGACAACTGCTCCACCAGCGCGAGCAACCAAGTCAATCTGAGCACAGCCACACACACTGTCAGGCCGAAGCGGTGGCGGAAGCGGACGCTGGAGGAGGTCAAGCAGTTCAACTTTGGCTACATCGGCTTGTGCAACATCGGTAACACTTGCTTTCTGAACAGCACCACGCAGCTCGTCTTCGCCGCGGACTACTTTGCGAAGGAGCTCATTTACACCACATTTTTTCACTGCCGCCCCCACGGCGGCGAGCAGCGGGCGGGGAGTGAGGCGTGCGACGCGGCAGAGGGAAAGGAGCAGGCGGAGGCGGAGGCGGAAATTATACAAGGCCACACGGAGACGGCGGTCAAGGCGCTGGCAGCCCTGCTGCAGCCGCGCGACAGCTACGGCAAGTGCATCCGCAACCGATACTACGGCGGCGGCGGCGACGACGACTTCAGCTCGTACGACCCACGGAAGGCCAAGGTGTGTCTCGCCACTTTATTTGCGCAGATGTACATTCAGCTGTACGAGCGCTTCCGCGAGGCCGTCGGCGACAATGTCGAAGAGAGCGGCAGCGACGGCGAGGGCAATGGCGGGGACGAACTGAACGCCACCGGGGACGGCAGGAGCCACCTCCAGCCATCGAGTGGCAGCCTGTCAAATCCTGCAAAAGCACCCTCGGCAATCATCAGCACTGCGATTGATTTTTATACAAGGACAAAAAAGAAGAATGACAAAAACAATAATAATAACAATAGTAGCGGCAGCAGCAACTGGCGCAGCACCGTCGCGCTGGCTGCCACAGCGATCAGCCCTTCCTACTTCGTGGAGGCGCTGCCCTACCCGTTCCACACACGCACGCAGCAGGACGCCTCGGAGTACAACAAAGTTGTCTTTGACATTGTCGATACGGAGGACAAAAAAGAATATCAAGAGCTACACCAGCAAAAAAATACTCAGGGCGGGGGCGATGGTGGGGAAACGAAGAAGGACGCAATTGCTACCAGCGTCACGAGGTGGTTCGCCGGCACATCGCAGACGACGATGATGTGCAACGAGTGCGGCGCGACGCGGCGGCACTCGAATGAATTTCTAGATCTATGCATACCCATCAAAAAAGTGAAGCAGATGAAAAAGAAGGTGATCGCGGTGCCGGTGAAGGAAAGAGAAGAAAAAGACACGGTCGCGCGGAGAGACGCGTGGGACTTGACCGAGACCGGCCCCTCCAACCCCGCAGACGCCGTCACCGTCGCAGACGCCACGACACCCGCGCTTCCACAGGATGAGAATAATAATAACAATAATAATAATAATAACAGCAATAGCAATAACAGCACGAACAACAATCATCACGATGTTTCAGGCAATCACAAAACGCAGGTGCATCGTGTGGATGGCAACATTGTGACGGCCGTGACCACCTACGGCCCACACGCCTCCTCTTCCTCCACCGATGGCAGCGGCAGCAACACCACAGGTAGTGACAGCAGCCGCAGCAGCAGTTGCGCGGGGGCAGAAAACAAAGCGCAGCGCGGAGAAGAAAAGGCAGAGGAGGCAACCAAAGCGGCCGGCCCTCTCTCGCACGACCCCTACGGCGGCTCGAGCGAACACAGCGATAATTTAAATAACAGCCAAAAAGAAAACGCAAACAGAAACGGTGGCAGCAGCAGCAGCGACGACGACGACGAAGGCAATCACCGCCTACGCAGCTGCACCAGCGCGACGTCGTCCTCTCCCTCCTCGAGCGGCGGCGCCAGCCCCACTGCCGCTGTCGCGCTGGCCGCCCCCGCGGTCCAGACGCAGACGGTGGAGGTGGTGGCGCGGGAGATAACGGTGGACCTGCAGACCTTGCTCCTCGCCGTCACGGTGCCCTACTTCAACCAGGAGCTGCTCACCGCGGACAACCAGACGACCTGCGCCGCTTGCGCGAAGAAGACGGACACGCGCTTGTACACCCAGCTGATCCCGAACGCGGCCCATCTTCAGTGCCGCGCGCCGTTTTACTTGACTCTCCAGGTGAACCGCTTCGAGTACAACAAGAAACTTTACAACTACGCGAAGGTGTTCGAGCAGGTGCCCCTGAATGAGATTTTGTTTCTGCCGGTGTACCACCACCCCGAGGCGCTCGACGCGGCGCCGCAGCTTGTGCCCTACACGATCAAGGCTGTTATCGTGCACAGCGGCAGTACGCCGCATAGCGGGCACTACTACTGTCTTGTGCGACGGCGGCCCCGCCTCGCCACCGCACGGACGGCGGCAGAGGCGAGGGGAGAAGAGGGCAGCGGGGTCACGAATTATATTAAGAATCAGAATCAGCAGCAGCAGCAGCAGAAAAAAGAGAAGATGGTGGTGATGGCGGACGAAGCAGCGGCAGCGGCGGAGCGGGAACAGGAATTGCAAAGTCAAAAAGAGGTAAAGGAGTATATTCGCGATTATCTGCTTACCTTTATGAGCTTTTATCACACGCACTGTTCGAGCGACGGGCAGCGCGACGACGGCGAGAAGGGCGAGGCGCCTCCTGCGGCGCTCAACGACAAGCTACTCCGCTTTTACGAATACGTCGCCCTGCGACGGGAGCAAAAACAAAAACAAAAACAAATGCAAAGCGAAACACCTGAAAAAGAGGCAAACGACACGTCCGAAAGTGAGATCGAAAAAGAAAAGGAAGACAAGTATAGTGGCAACCACCCCAACGTGGCGGTCAGCTCCAATTTCTACGAACAGTGGTATGTGTGCAACGACAGCAACACAAGTGCCGCTGCGATGGAGCGAGTAAAAACGCTGTTCTGTCACCACAACAACAACAAAAACGTCAGCAAGGACGACGACGAGGAGGAGGAGGAAGACGATTTGTATGGTGGGAATGGCGGCGGTCACTTAAACAACTACTTTATGCCGCACCGTAATCATAGCTACATGGGCTACAGCGGGGTGGAGACCAGCTATCTTTTGCTTTACGAGCAAACGAACATGAATGGATCTCCCAAAGAGAGCACGAATCTTTTTTCTGATACTAATAATAATAATCAAAATAATAACAACATGAGTGCCGAGAGTGGTGACGGCACATTTTATGACGACGCGCGGTACCTGTTTGATCACCTACCAGAGTCTCTGCAGCCACTCTGTAAAAGGGAACCGACACTGCCGCCGTCGCAGCAGCAGCAGCAACAACAAACGAGCAACTTAAATAATGGTAATAATGATAATAAAAGCACAAATGTGTACACAAAAGCGGGTTACTACGATGAAGACTATAACATCTCTCTTTTTTCCAAGGCGGTAGACGAAGCTACAATGAACGGCCCCACCGTCAATAGCTATGGCAGCTACAACGGCTACGGCAGCAGCAGCTACCAAACAGAAGCCGCACTGTCCGCCGTGGCAGCACCAGCAGCGGAGACGGAAACAGAGACGGAAACGGGAACGGCCCAGGGCAGTGTTGTCATCGACGCTCCACACTTGTATCTCCAGAAAAAAGCGGAAGCAAATAAAGATATCCATAATAATTTTAATACAACTAATCATTATACTGATAGCAAAAACTCAAAAGTAAAGGAGGAGGAGGAAGAAAAGGAAGACGTCGTGATGGAGAAAGATGACAGCGACAGCTTTCTTTACGGAGAAGCAGAGGGACCTAACGAATTAGATTAAGCCGATAAAAATATCGAAATGTGTTTCTGGCAAAAAAAAATATTCTTGTCTGTATTGCATGTCAATGTATACCAATATATATATATTTTATGTTGCTGTATTTACCGAGGAGGCGAGATTCGTCTTTGTAAAAAAAAAACATTTTGAAAAGTGCTTATCGCCAATACATTTATAAAACTGTATTAAGCATTTTA
>AUXK01000194.1:0-12030 GCA_000482165.1 Strigomonas oncopelti | reverse complement strand
GCGTAGCTGTATCCGCTCTCCCCTTTTCGATTCTTACTATCTCTGCCCCCTTTTTCTTTTTTCATCTTTGCCTTTATGTTTTCTCAACCTTCCTTTCTTTTGTTTACGCTCCAAAAGTATACATACACGTCTTTTTTCCGTCTAGCTTGGAGAATTAAGTTGCATCTGGCCGCAAAAAAAAAGAAAACCAACTACAGCAAAAAAGACACACATTCTTACACACACACACACACACACACAAGATTAGTGAAAACGAAAAGCAGAAAAAATGAGCACCGGGGGCTACAACTACGGCGGGGGTGCAGGCCAAAACAATGCGTATGGCTACAGCTACAACTACAATCCACAGCCGGCAAACTCGCAGCAGCAGCAACCGCAACAAACAAATAACAGCCTTAATAATAATAATAATAATAATAATAATTCTTATGCTAGTTATAGTGCAGGCGGTGGCGCGCCAAATGCCTACGGTAACGTCTACCAAGCGGCGAACGCCAACAACAGCAGCAGCCAGAACAATGCCTACAACTATGGCGGCGGCACCAGCACCACGGCATCTGCCGCAGCGGTGTCAACGAACCCCAACGCCAGTAGTACGACAAGCTACGCAAACAGTCATGTGAACGGGGGAGGTGGGGGCGGCGGCTATGGCGGCTACTACGCGAGCCAAGGCACCTATCAGAACGCGTACAGTGCCTACGCGCCCGCGGGTAGCAGCACCGCCACCGCGGAGGTGCCGCAGACAACGACGTACGCACCAGCGAGCGTTGCCACTACTACTACCCAAAACGGCGGCAACCTCGCCAACGCAGGCACGAGCTACACCCCGAGCTATGCTAGTGCGAACACTGCTGCTGCTGCCGCCGCCGCGGGCGCGGGCGCCGGGGCCAATGCATACCACACAGGAGCGGCCACGCACGCCGATCCGTACAGCCCCGCCGGCGTTGCCCAGCCACAGCAGCAGCAGCAGCAGCAGCAGCAGCAGCAGCAGGAGACAGCGCCCCCCGCAGCAATGACTGCACCGCCGGCCACGGGCGCGACGGATGCGAACGGGCTGCGGTGGACTTGGTCCGTTTTCCCCAACACGGTGAAGCGCAAAGTGAAGCAGGAGACGGCGGCCTCGATCCACCTGCCGGAGATGGTGGTGCCGCTCGCCTGCATGTACACGCCGCTGCAGACGCTGGACGTGGCGCACATGGTGGTGGGCGACCCGGCCCTCACCCCGGGGCACACCTGCGCGAACTGCGGCTCCCTCCTCTGCCTGCACAGCCCGCGCGAAGACGGCAAGCACTGGGTGTGCCTCTCCTGCCAGCAGCGCAACACGCTGCCAGCCAACCTGAGCGCGCAGCACCCGACGCTGCTGCACGAGACGGTGGAGTACATTTTGCCGACGCCGCCGCGGCCGCACCACGCGCAGCACCAGGAGGCCTACATGACGAGCAACAACGCCGTCAACCGCCTCGCCGACTTGGACTTCCCCGTCTTCATCATTCTCGTCGACACGTGCCTGCAGGTGGAGGAGCTGGACGCGCTGCGCACGAACCTGCTGCGCTGCCTCGACTGGCTGCCCGCCCGCTCGCTCGTCGGCCTCATCACGTTCGGGACGCGGGTGCAGGTGTGGGACCTTGGCACGACCGGGATGCGCAAGAGCCACATCCTGCGCGGCGAGCGCGGGTACACCGCGGAGGAGAAGGAGCGCATGCTGCAGGTGTCGGTCAACCGCCCGGTGCACGGCCGCTTTCTCGTCGCCCTCGAGAGCTGCCGCCAGACGCTGACAGGCATCTTGAACGATTTGAGCCGTGACAGCATGACACACCCGTCGACGAAGCGGCCGCTGCGGGCGACCGGCACGGCGGTGGACGCCGCGGTGTACCTGATGGAGTCCCTCTCCGCCCACCTCAACGCCAGCCCCGCGCGCACGGCCGCCTCCGGCGTTGGCGTCTCCGGCAAGGTCATGCTCTTCTCGAGCGGCCCCGCGACCCGCGGCCCCGGCGCCGTCGTCGCGACAGACAAGGCAACGATGATGCGCTTTCACCGCGACATCATCGGCGACGAGGCCCCTTTCTACACAAGCGCGACGCAGTTCTACAAGGGGCTCGAGGCGCGCCTGGCGGCGGTGCACGGCTGCCTGGACGTCTTCGCGGAGAGTTTTGACCAGACCGGCGTGATGGAGCTGCGCGACTGCGTGAACCACCTCGGCGGCGTGATCATCAACGGCGACACGATGGCCGACGCGAACTTCGGCTTCTCCTTCGAGCGCTACTTCCAGCGCTGCGACCTGCGCAGCGGCCACGCCGACAGCGCCGCCCTTGGCAGCGGGGCAACGAACGAGGACGATTACCACGCCCGCTGCGGCTTCAGCGTGCAGCTGCAGGTTTTCTCCTCCACCGACACTCTCGTGAGCGGGGCCCTCGGGCCGTGCGTGGCTGACCCGGCGGCGAAGGTGCACCGCGCGGCGTCGCCCATCGCGATCGGCGCCGGCGGCACGACGCGCTGGAAGACGTCGACGGTGGATCAGGGCACGACCTTCACGTTTTTGTTTGACACCGCCACGCTGGAGGCCGCCGCGCCGCCGCCGCCGCAGCAGCAGCACAGCCGCCGCCGGTTCGTCCAGTTCGTGACGCGCTACCGCACCTCGCAGGGCGCGCAGCGGCTGCGCGTGACGAGTGTGGTGCTGCCCATCGCGCCGGCGGAGGCGCCGCCGCAGTACTACGCGGAGTGCCAGGCCTTTGACCAGACTTGCGCCTCCGCCGTCATCGCCCGCATGGCCGTGAGCATCCTCGAGCAGCTGCCCCGCCGCTGGGACGACACGAAGCGGTGGGTCGACCTCCTCCTCGTCCACTTTGTCCGCCGCTTCGCCAGCTTCACGCCGGGGCAGCGCGACTCGCTGCGGCTCGCGCCAAGCTTCTCGCTCTTCCCCTCTTTTATGTTTAACCTCCGCCGCTCTGAGTACTTCATGGTGCTCAACATTTCGCCCGACGAGACGGCCTACAAGCGCCACTGGCTGATGCGGGAGGCCGTCGACAACTGCATCCTCATGATCCAGCCAACGCTCGACAGCTACGACCTCAATGAGCCCTACGCGACCGCGGTGCCGCTGGACAGCAACAGCCTGCGGCATGACAACATCGTGCTCATGGACGCTTTCTTCAACGTGCACGTCATGTGGGGCAAGACCATCTTCGCCTGGATCCAGGAGAAGTACCAGGACAACCCTGACTTTGCCTACTTCGCCGAGCTGCTCGAAGCGGCCGAACGCGACGCGCAGGCGATTCTGCAACGCCGCTTTCCGTACCCGCGCTTCTCGCGCACGGACGCCGACGGCAGCGAGGCCCGGCACGTCAAGACCCGCGTGAACCCCGCCACAACCTACCAGACTGTGGAGCAGCAGGTCGGCGGCATCGGCGCCTACGGCGGCCAGCTCCAAGGTCGCGCGCAGGGCGCCGGCGGGGACGCCGATGTGGACCGGTCGAACATGGTGTACACCGACTCCGCCTCGATCGCCGAGTTCATGAACGTGCTAAAGACCGCCGTTGTTTCGCCCGACGCGACGCGCGGCGCGGCGGAGAGCGCCGGTCAAGCGATTGGCACGGCGGCGGACTCTCTCGCGAGCGGGGTGAAGAGCAAGCTGAGTCGGCTGGGGCTGTAGCGGCAACTATAAATCCGGCGCACTACTCTCCTTTCTTTTTTTTTGTCATTCTCTTTTTCCCCTCTCTTTTTTACCTTTTGTGGTGCTTCTTATGTGAAAGTTTTGTGCTTGACGTCGGGTTTTTGTGTAAGATTTTATACTTATTCCCAAAACTCAACGGCGCTTTTATATTGTTGCTATTGTGGTTAATTTGTCGATAATGGACTCTTGTTCTTTCTTTTACCCCCTTTATTTTTTTGTTAAAGGACGTCGTTTATGCATACATTGTGTCAATCTGCCATGGACGAGCTAAATACCATACATATGTGCTCATATGTGTATTTGTACTACACCTTAATACCCAATTTTAATTGCAAACAAACACTCAAGAATGCATGCGCAAACACGCACAGTGCACTTGCAGCTCTGCCAAATTTTGCTCTACTTTTCGTGTTTTCGCATTATGCGAAATGCATGGATGAGAGGCACAACACAACACAAAAAACAATTTCTTTTCTGTTATGTATTATTTATTTTTACTTTTCCCAAACTCCTCCGCGTTTTTTTTCTTTTCTTTTTGCCCCTTTTTTTTAAACCTGCGCCATACGTGCTAAAAGCGAAAACAGCAGAAAAGTGAAAAAAAAGAAAAACACTTTTTTTTTCCAGCACAAAAAAAAAGTGTAAACGTTGTATATGTATTGAGCCGCAGATTATTTTCTATTATTATTTTCTTACCTATAATTCAGACATCATCGCCGACACCTGGATGCGTAGGCGGACTTCCTCTGCGAGACAGGAAGGTGGCACGCGCGCCGGCGGCACCCACCACCGCACCAACACCTATGAAGGCAGCTCTCGCCGCGGCGACCCCCACGATAACTCCCACCGCCTCTTCAGCACCAGCTCGCTCTACTCCACCTCCGCGGTGTACAGCAACGACGGGAGCAGCGGCAGCAGCTTTGGCTCCTACGCCGACGAGGTGAACCCGCTGCGCCGCTTTTCTGGCGCCGCGAGCAGCAGTGCCTCGCAGTCTGCCTCGTGGGGCGGCGGCGAGGCGAGCACGCTCTCGCGCGCACTTTACCAGTCGTCGCCGAGCATGCAGCAGTCGGCGACGGAGGAGAGCCTCGCGAGCGGGCGCCACCGGCAGTCGCTGCACAGCCTGTCGCACCGCTCTACCGGGGACAGAGGGGCCCACGCCCACCCCCCCGACACGGCGCCGATGCCGCTCAGTGCCACCATCACCGCCGACGGCCGCAGCGGCGGAGGAGGCGGTGCCTCGAACAGCGGCGGCAACGGCCGCAAGTTACGCCGCCGCCGCAGCAGTTTTGTGCGGCGCCGGCACCAGCAGGACGACAGCAACAGCTCGAACAGCGCCCCGTCGGGCTCGCAAAACTTGAAAGCGGGCGATGCGCTGCGCCGCCCCATCATCGCGTGGCGCGAGTCCTACCGCGTCACGGCGCTCGCGCCCGGCATCGGCGGCCGCATCTTCGCCGGCGGCGACCTCACCGGCGGCATCGCCGTGTTCGACAGCCGCACCGGCACGCGCGAGTACCTCATCGGGGGCCACCAGGGCCCGGTGCTCGCGCTGTCGTCCCTGCCCGAGATGGACGCGCTGCTGTCGGGCAGCACCGACGGCACGGCGCGGCTCTGGTCCATCAGTACGCTGCAGAACGCGCTCGTGATGGAGGGGCACAAGGGCTTTGTGTCGACCGTGACGCTCGGCCGGGACGGCGTCGGGCTCATTCTGCTGACCGGCGGCGACGACGGGACGGTGCGCCAGTGGTGCCCCGGCACCGGCGCGTGCCTGCACGTGTACCGCGGCCACGTCGGGCCGGTCAACGCCGTGTGCAGCCTGCGCGAGGGCAGCGAGGTGGCCTCCGGCGGCGCCGACGGCACCCTGCGGGTGTGGAGCATCATCACGCACAAGCGCCTCGCGGTGGTGAACGCCCACCCGGGCAGCCCGCTGTGGTCCATCGCCGCCCTGGAGATGGACCGCCTCGCGACGGCGGGCGGCGAGACGGCGGGGGCGGCCGCCATTCGCATCTGGGCCCTGCTCAGCCAGCAGCGGCCGCAGCTGCTGATGGAAGTGCGCATCTCCTCTTTGCAGTCTGTGCGATGCCTGCTCAACTACCGGCACTACCTCTTCAGCGCCGGCGAGCGCGGCGAGCTCTTCATGTGGGACTTGCTCACCGGCGAGGCGAAGGCGACGCTGGTGTTCCACACCCGCACCATCACCGGCCTCACGCTCGAGAACAACAAGCTGTGCAGCAGCTGCCAGGACCACTCCATCAGCCGCTGGAGCATCCAGGACCTGCTCGAGGCCGGCGAGCTGCAGCCGCTCGTGCCCTACCAGCCCCTGGGCATCGCCTCGAACACGCTGGACACCGTCTTCGGCGGCAACTACTTCCGTGGCGACACGAACGACGGCAGCAGCATGGACGCGACGCGCGCGAGCGACAACCTGACAGACGCCGAGCGGCGGCACCGCGTGCCGGACACCGACGAGACGCAGCAGAACGTGCTCGCGACCCACATCCAGCGCTTCCTCAAGGCGGGGGGCGCCAAGGGCGCCAGCGGCAAGGAGGACGGGGACAACGTGCCGCAGACCATCACGCACGCGGAGGCGGCGCTGGTGCACCCCACGCTGCCGCTCGACTTCATCGCGAGCCAGCTGGCCCACTTCCAGGTGGACTTTCGGTGGCTCGGCCACCTCATCATCTTCGCCGTCTTTCTCGTCTGCTTCACCGTCCTCTTCACCGTGATGTACCCGACGAAGCAGTCGTTTTACATGACCGCGGGGATGCAGGCGCAGGTGGAGCACGTGCCCCTGCCCGGTCTCCGCCTCCCGCGCACCTTCGCGTCGATCACCTCGGCGCGCCTCTACTTTCTCTGGCTGCGCGAGGCGGCGACCAACTTGTGGGCTAACCGCGCGTCGGGCACCGCGCACCCGACCCTCGCGGGCGGCAACATTTTGCTCACGGCGATGCATCTCCGGGTGCTGCGCCACGACGCGACGAGCTGCAAGTGGAACCCGTCGTACTTCGCCGCTCCCTCAGTGAACACCTCCTCCATTTCCTATGACACGGTCAATATGGGGAGCAGCAGCAGCAACAGCACCGCCGCCACTCCTACCACCAAAAGCGGCAACGGTGTGAACCCGCTGGTCGATGCGGTGGCCCCCGGGCAGCAGCCCTGCTACGCCGACTACAAGGGCAAGCGGTCCACCAAGCCGTACCTCTGCCCGATGAGCTCGCAATGTCAAGGCGACATCGCCGCTCTCGCCACCTCGTGCGCGCTGCTGCCTTTTCCTGCCAACTGCACGAGCGGGTTCGTGTACAACCGAAAGGCGGGCACCCGCCTCCGAGCGACCACCCGCTCGTACGCTCGCGGCGGCTACGCGACGAACCTCTTCTTCGCGGACAACCTCAGCAGCGTGCAAAACGCAATCCAGGCGCTCGAGGACTTTGGCTACGTCGACGACGTCTCGACGCGCCTCGCGTCGGTGCATGTGTACATGTACAACCCGAACGTGGACCTTTTCCTCGCCAACCACTACGTCGCCGAGGTGCCCTTCAGCGGCGCGTGGTTCACGTCGGCCTCGTCGGCCGCTTTTGAGGTGTTCAACGCGCACACCATGAGCGGCCGCCTTGGCATGCACATCTTTCTCTTTCTGCTCTGCAACGGCCGGCTCGCCATGGAGCTGGTGCGCCAGCGGCAAATCGTCGACCGCGAGTGGTCCGCGCTTTTTTCGATTTGGGGCCTCGTCTCCTTCGCCAACTACGTCACCTTTATGATTTTGTCAGGGTACTTTTTTCACTGGGTGATTCAGAGCAAGCGGCTCGACGTCGCGCAGCTTGTGACGCGCGCGGCGAACACGAGCACCACCGCCGCGGCGACGGCGCTGAACGCCGCCAACCGCCAGCGCCTTGACAACATCCAGAGCTCGTACAACAACGTGCGGGTCTTCGCCGCCGTGTGCGCGCCGCTGACGTACTGCCGCGCCCTCTTCTTTCTGGTCAACACCGACTTCTTCACCATCTTCCGCGTGACGCTGACGCACATGCGCTATCTTGTAATTGTGCCCCTCTTCATGTTCTCTCTGCTGATGCTCTTCGTCGCCGAGAGCGTGCGGGCCGACCTCGGCTCGACCACGTTCGACTTTCGCACCTTCGCCTCGGCGTACTACGCCCTTATGACGTTGTACATCGGCGGTTCTCTCACCGGCGAGAGCGGGAACAGCATGTTCACCAACACGCACCGTGTCGAGGTGGTCATCATCGTGGTTTACATTCTCGTCCTGGTGCAGGTCGTCTTCACGGCCCAGTTCTTCGTCGTCATCGCCGAGAGCTACCGCAAGATGTCGCGCAACACGAGCAAGATGCCCGTCGCCCTTGTGCTGACGCAGTGGCTCAGTATCATCCACTACCGCTGGCAGCTGACCGTCGCGCCGAAGCTGTACCAGTACTTTCACTGCGCCCGCCACCCCCACCGGCTTGGCGGCGACGATCGCCGATGCGAGGCGATGATCGTGCGCCGCCTGCTCCTGCGGCTCCGCGCCCTGCGCCGGCTGCGGGCGGAGGGCGGCCGCGTCGGCGGCAAGGCGACGCCGCCGCCGCCCCCGCAAGCGGGCCCGCTCGCCGGCACCGCCCGCGTGGCGGACGCCATCTCCCCCCCTCCCGCGGCCGTGGCGACCAACCCAAAAGACGCGGACAAGCTGCCCACCGTCACGAGCTTCAGCGCGACCTCTGGCAGCCCCGGCAACGCGCTCTTCGACGCGACCACCTTCGACGTGTTTGGCCGCGCCGACGCCGCGGCCACGGGCGGCGGCGGCAGCGGCAGCGCGACGGCACCCCTCTCCTCCACGACGACGACGACGCCCCGCACGGGCAAGGCGGCGCGGCGCCCCCGCATCTCGCCGAAGGACGCGGACAGCACCGTGATGATGCTGCGCCAGGTCGACCTTCTCTCGCTGCTCTCCTTCTACTACGCCGGCATGGGCGACGAGGACGACGCGGAGCTGCAGCGGTGGGAGGAGGAGGAGGAGCCGCATGGCGGCATCACCACCGCCGCCCGCGGGATTGTGTCGTCGCTGTGGGAGCGCATGGCGTACACGTACCACATCCAGCTCTTCTACAGCGACGCCACGCGCGACACGGCGGAGGCCGAGGAGCTGATCCGGGTGACGGCCGCGCTCGGCAGCCTCGCGGACACGATGAAGCTGGTGGGGGAGGTGCAGGCCTCCCTTGAGGGGCATGAGGCGCACCTGCGCCCGCTGGCCCAGTCACTGCAGGAGTGTCTCACCTAATCGTGCAGGGACACACGCACACACATCGAAGGAGAGAGAGAAAGAGCGAGAAAGAGAGTAATTAAAAGCGTAAACCTCTCGAGAAATAATATTATTATATTCTATTGCTATATACATACATTATTATTTTAGTGCCCTTATGTACACTACACACATTTTGCTCTTTGTTCATATTATAATTACATACAAACACATGTCAATATATATTTATATATAATTGTGCACTTTTGTTCAGTTACACATATACAAGAAAAGACATGTACTGAAAGCAAACCGTTTGTGAGTAAACGCCCACGTTATGCATTTTTTTATTTTTCTCTCTCTGCGCAACATCACCTTTCTCTTTCTCTTGCCTTTTTTTTTCTTCTTTTTTTCTCCGCATCAAATGTAAGAAAAAAAAAAATAAAAAGCAGGAATAACGCTCTTTTTTTATTTTTCGTTGCAAACAAATAAGCCTTAGTCTGTATACATAATAATAACCTTTATATATATATATATATTATTTTTTTTACTTTAACCGTTCACCGCAATTGCCCTCACCCATGTCGGATCAGCGCGAAGATGAGTGCATTGAGGTCGCCGAAAAGGACGACGGCGGCAGCAGCTGCCGCGAGCATGACGAGCTGCGTGCTGTGCCGCCCGAGAAGGACTACGAGACGCACCCCGACGCGAAGAAGCTCTTCGCGAAGGCTCCGTTTCTGAAGAAAATCCCGATGTTCGGCAAGGCGACGGACGCCTACGGACCGAAGCTCACCGTTTCGCTCGGCGTGACGAACGCGCTGGTCAAAGGCGCCGCCGGCTACATTGTGAGCAACTCCATGCAGGGCATCTTCAGCAATCGATACCAACTCGACGCCATGCGCTACAACCGTCTGAGCAGCATGTACACGATGGGGTGGTCGCTCCAGTGCTTCATCGCGCCCCTGTCCGACCTCTTCCCCCTCTTCGGCTACACAAAGCGGTGGTACGTCTTCCTCTCGCTCGCCGTCGGCGGCTGCTTCGCCTTCGGCTACGGCCTCATGCCCGCCAAAGCCTCCTCCGGCAACGCCGCGGCGGCCTTTCTCTTTCTCACGAGCATGGGCAAGGCCAACGTGGATATCCTGCTGCAGGGCTTGTACAGCCGCGAGATGCGCAAGGCCCCGTCGGCCGGCGCCGAGCTCGTGAGCTGGGTCTGGTGGATGATCTTCATAGGCGATTTCGTGACCCTCATCCAGGGCCCGCTGACCGACGCCGGCATCCCGCAAGTCGGTGTCATCATCTCCGCGGTGCTGCAGATCCTGCCGGCCGCCTTCTCCTTTTTTAACTGGTACGGCGAGAAGACGAACAAGGTCGAGCGCCTCGAGGACGCGCAGCGCAACTTCGAAGACCAGTTTGTCCGCGAGGACATGACGCCCGCGCTGGTGGAGTTCTACCACTACGTGCGCCGCGACGGCAAGTACCACAGCAACCGCGACAAGCGCCGCGCTAACAAGAAGAACCACCGCTACCAGGCCCCCGCCGGGGCCCCCGCCAAGGCCACGGCCACCGCCAGCGCCGCCGCCGAATACCAGAGTCAGGTCGACGCGCTGTACGACACGCTGGCGGCGCCACCGGAGGACGCGACGGCGGACGGGCAGGCGCCGCTCGACAAGCGCGCGGCGGAGGAGAGCTGTGTGGAGGGTCGCCTCGTCGAGTTCCAGGAGCCGGAGATCAAGTACTACCTGCGCGGCACCCTGGAGTTCAACCAGTTTGTCGCCGTTGACAACGTGAAGGTGCTCATTTTTTGTGCCGTCATGACGGCGGCCGTCATCGTGCTCGCGGTGGTGACGGTGCTCGGGTCTATGTGGGACTTGCTTTGGTGCTGCATCGCCGTGCTCGTCGTCACCGTCGGTGGCGCCTACTGCGCCCTCCCGCTCGTTATCGCAAACGCCAGTATTATGGTCTTCGCCGTTTTTCTGTTCTATCTGAGCTTCTCGGGTGGGCTGAACGACTTTTACCTGGCGGGCCCGGAGTGCGCCCCTGACGGCCCGCACTTCACGTCCACGTTCTACTACACCGTCGGCTCCCTCCTGACCTACTGCGCCGGCCTCGCAGGCTGCGTGCTCTTCCCGCCAATCTTCTCGCGGCAGCGCTACCAGGCCACCTTCGCCATCACAACCCTTTTCCAAATTATCGCCTCGCTTTTTGACCTCATGATCGTGGAGCGCTGGGCGGTGCGCATCGGCATCCCAGACCACGCGATTTATCTCTGCGGCTACGCCATCATTTTTGAGTTTGTGCACGTGATGTCTTTTATGCCAGTCGAGATTCTCAACTCGCGCCTCGTGCCGCGCGGCACCGAGGCGATGATCTTCTCCATCATCTCGGCCTTCAGCAACCTCGGGCAGACGATGGCGACCTCCTTCGGCTCCATCCTGATGGAGTTCCGCTTCCCCGTCAGGACCGACATCACCCCGTGCGACTTCCACAACCTGCGCTACCTCATCATCATCGGCCACCTCTGCCTGCCGTGCGTCATCGTGCCGCTGTCCTTCGTGCTGCTGCCAAACTGCCGGGTGTGCGACGACGTCGATATCCACGGCAACGTCGTGCGCTACCGCCGCCCGCGCACCGCCCAGCCGCCGACCGCCCGCGGCAACCAGACAGGCCGGAGCCGCGAGCCAATGGACGACGCGGAGAACGAGGGCCGCGAGGAGGAGGAGGCGGCGGCGTGCAAGAAGCTCCAGACGAGCTCCGGCAGCACCGGCGCCGATGACCCGCAGGTCGGCGACGATCTGGACCGCCGCGCTGTTTTCCAAGACCGCGAGGAGGGCGCCAGCCGCTAGTGAGTACGTAAAAGAGGGGAGGGCGGGGGCGGGGTACATTAGCAGACAAGGTACCATCAAGTGGGACACAAATGTTTGCCGATTTACGACGTGGATGCAAACGATGTGCTTTGTGTGAACAACAACAACAGCAGCAAAAAAAAAAAAAAAAGAATAATAATAATAATAATAATACGAGAGTTAAAGAAATCAGCTTTTTTTTGCTGGCGCGGGGGAGAATAAAAAACGTAAAAAAGAGGAATTTTTCCCGTTTGTTGTAAAAAAAATTTTCCTTACTTGCTGCGCGGAAAAAC
>AUXK01000193.1:0-12039 GCA_000482165.1 Strigomonas oncopelti | reverse complement strand
AAAAGTAGAGAGACGAACTACAAAGAATTATAATATGTAGTAGTTACTATTTCTTTTTTTTTTTTTTTCTTCTTTGTAATGAATAGCTCACATTGACATTCACCATCTTTTTATCATATATCATTGCTGCGGTTTCGTTTGCTGGACGCGCTGCTGTTTTCTTTTTCTTTCTTTCTTTAGCTGAACGATATAAAAAAAAGAAAACCAAACAAAAAAAAAAAAGGGGGTGGAAGCAAATGGAGCTAGAGTGCAAATAGCAAATCAAGATTGCGCTCGCCCGTGCCTACGTAAATCTGACCGTGCTCGACGGTGCCGGGGCGGTACCAAAAAAGCGAGCCGTCAAACAAAAGGTTCTGCACGGCCACCACGTTCTGCGTCGCGTCGTACTTGACGGTCCACACGCCGGCGGGGGCGTCGTCCGTGATGGGGCGGAGGTAGTCCGTGTGCTCGTTGTACGTGTGCCCGTACAGCGTCGCGTTCCGCGCCGGGTCACCGAGGTGCGCCGCCTTGAGGTAGCACGACGGCTTCAGGGCATGGTGCAGCACCTGGCCGGTGAAGAAGCGGTTGCGCTCGCCGACGGCCTGGCCCTGCAGGGCGTACTCGCCGCGCACGACGAGACGGCAGGCGTCGTCGTGCTGCTGCACAAAGTAGGCGAGGCGCGCGCCCTCCGTCACGGAGACTAGCATAAACTTGGGCTTGTTCTTCTTCGGCTTTTCTACCGCCTTGCCCTCCTCCGCCTCCTCCTCGTCCTCCTCGTCGCCCTCCTCCTTCTCCTCCTCTTCGTCGTCGTCGTCGCCGCCCTTCTCCTGAGCGCGGCGCAGCTCCTCCTTCGCCCGCGCGAGCGCGTCGTCGGCCTCCGGCACCTCCACCGTCGGCTCCGCCGGGGCGTCGGGGATGTCACGGCGGATTTTGTAGGGATAGTTGAGGTCGCCCACCAGCGGGCCGCGCAGCTCGCGGCACAGCGCCGCCTGGTCGGGCGTCACCTCGTGCAGGACCGTCCAGTTGTTGCCCCCGTCCACGCTCGCGAGGGTGACGCGGGGGGCGAAGAAGTCGCCGCTGCGCAGCTGTGCGAGAAGGTAGTCGCGCTTGTAGCCCAGCACCTTGCCCCACAGCTCGCACGGCGCTCCGTAGCGCTCCGCCAGCAACGGCAGCGAGCACTCCAGCGCCGTCAGCTCCGACACGTGGAGGGAGCGGCCTAGGAGGGTTAAGTATTCGGCGCTCGCGGTAGCCATTATTCTTTTTTTTTATATTTTTTTTCACAAACTGCTCAGTGAAAAAGAGAAGTCAAATAATACAGTGGAAAAAATGACAAGAAATATATATAGCCTCGCAAACAAAGCAAGCCACTTACATGCACACACGTAGACGCAGACACACACAAAAAGAGAGAGAGAGAGAAAGAGGCATGAAAAACTTTTAATGTAAAACGCATTTGCGCAGTGCATTACATATGAAAAAAAACACGCAAGCAAAAATCAAGGAAACCAGTTGTAGCAGGTGCGAGATTGTAAGAAAAAAGAAAAAAAAATGCAAACATATGGAAACTTACAGTAAGATTAATGCACAACACCCACAGTCACACACACACACACACAAACACACACAAACACACATAGATGCACATGCTCGATTGTGTGACTACAAGTCCGCCTTCACGGCGCACACCGCCCGCTGGAACTGCTGCAGCAGCGCGCGCTGCTCCGGCGTCCCCTGCTGCACAAGGGTGTTCTGGTACCACTGCGCGACAACGCGCGGGTTGGGCAGCACGACCACGTAGCAGAGCCCGCTGCGGTGCACGAGGCGGCAGTAGCGGCCAAGCGTGACGACGTCGGGGTAGTAGCCCATCTCCGGCGTCAGCAGCGCCTCGAGCAGCCGCTGCCGGCACTCCACCTCCTCGGCCGCGGTCTCGACGGCGACGTCCCAGTGTACGGTGAGCGACTCCGTTTTGGTGCTGAAGTAGTCGCTGTGGATCGGGATCGCCCGGAAGCCGTAGCGGCTGGCCGTCGCCACGAAGGAGCCGTACCAGTCCGCCACGATGCAGGCCGCGCAGACGAGCCAGGACACCTTGAGCATGTAGCAGCACTCCGCGTTGTACTGCGACGGGAGCGCGATGTCGACCGTCATGAAGCGCTCCTCCGTCGGCTGCTCAAACGCGGTCGTGTTCCCGGTCTGCGGGTCGACGACGGTGCGCGTCTCGAGGGCCTGGGGGTTGTCGTGCGACAAGATGACATACATGAGCGCCGGCGCGGCCGACTCCGGCGTCGAGGCGGCAAAGGTGGGCGGCACCTCGACGCGCACGGGGCGCGGGTCGGGCTCCCACGCGACTCGGCCGCGCGTGGTGAGCAGCGCGCTGAAGCGGTAGCTGATGAACTTAAGGAAGGACTCGAAGGACGGCGGCCGCGCGGCGTCCTCGGGAATCAGCACCACGGCGATCTCGCGCTGGCGCACGGTGCAGGAGGGGCCGCGCGGGATGAAGTCGTTGGGGCGCGCCTGCACCCAGCGGTCGAGCTCCTCCCAGCTGTACGCTTTGGTCTCGCCGACCTGCGCCTCCAGGTGGATGCGGCGGGTGGCGAAGGAGTCGTCGAGGTAGTTCCAGAGCAAATACGAGTAGGACAGCATGTGCATCACCTGCCCGTTGCTGTACATGCCGCGGTGCAGCATGCGCGTGACGCTCAGCGTCTGCAGCGTCTCGCCGACTTTTAATGTGTGGTGCTGGTGGCCGGCGGACATCTCCACGCGGGCGTTCGCGGTGGGGTCCGCGCGAGGCCACACAACCGGGTAGGTCGACCGCGCCGACGCGCCCTCGACGACGATCTGGTACTGCTGCTGCAGGCGCTGGATGATGAACTCGGAGAGCCGCTTCTTGACCTCGCCACTCTTGCCGCCCGCGATGGTGTACTGGTGTGGCGAGACGGAGTAAAAGGCGTCGCGCGGGTACGCCGACCGCGCGCCGTAGAGGGGCAGCATCGGGCACGAGCAGAGCCGCGTCCACGAGGCGACGTGGTGCGGCTCCGTGCTCGCCTCCGGGTGCTTGAAGAGCCAGCGGCGGCGAAAGACGACTGAGGTGGAGATGTTCTCCGAGGACGGCGAGTGCAGCGGCTCCTCGCTCGCCTGCTCGTCCCCGCGCAGGGGGTCCACCGGCTTCAGCGCGAAGAGGATGCTACTGCGCAGCTGGATGTACCCCACCGTGATGGTCGAATGGCTGCCGCCGCCCGGCAGGGAGGGGTGTGGGCACGGCTGCCGCGGAGGCGCCGTCGCCGCCGTGGGGCCAGCTGCCGCAGGGTCGGGCAGTGGCGTTTCCTCTCCCCTTTCTTCGCCCTCTTCGTCCTTTGGAGAAGAGGCGGCTGTGGTGGTGGCGGCGATGACACAGGCAGAGGCGGCGGCGGGTGGTGTCGCGCTGTCCTCCTCGCCGCTGAGCGACGACGGCGACGCACACTCCGGGGGGAACGGCACGCTTTCGCTGGCGCCCGCCGTGGGCATCTCGTCGGCTGCCGCCAGCATGTACGGCTCCATCGTAAAAGTGATACGCTCCGACACCTGAAAGGTCGACAAGTTGCCATGCGTTGGCAGAATGAACGTCTTGCCGTCCGCCGAGAGCGCGCTGTAGGTGTGGCAAAACACCTCCGTGGGCTGGAAGGACGACTGAAAGAAGAGGGACTCGGAGCCGTCCTCGTTGCTGTCGTCCACGACGTGCGGGCGACCGTCTTGGCCGACGAAGCTGGACACGAAGCGCAGCCACGTGTCCTTGTTCAGCACCAACTTTGGCGACCACTGCGTCTGCGGCGCCGCCGCCGTGTCGCTGAGCGTGAGCTCCAGCACCAGGTAGCCGTTGCGGATGTCGCTGTCGAGAACGTTCGACCCGCACGGCGTCGCGTCGGCACGGGTGGCGGTGAGCGGGCGCTGCCACGTCAGCGTGTCCTCCGCCGTCTTGCTGTCGTCGCAGATGTGCTCGGGCGGGCTCGTGCCCATCGTCGCGTTGCTGCTGCTGCCGCCCTGCGCGTGCGCCGAGCGCGACGTACTCACGCTGCCGCCGTGCCGCTCTGGCACCCCCCCAGTCTTGGTGGTATGCACGTAGTACCACCTCGCGCCCACGCACGCGCAGGCCGCGGGCGATGCCGGCGGTGGGCCGGCGACGGCGGCGGTTGGTGCAGCGCCCGCGGCCGTGCGCGCAGCACTTGACTCGCCTTCGACGCTGCCGCCGAGCAACGCGGCCGCCGCCTCCTTCGCCTTCGCCACGGGAGAGGCGGCTTGCTCTTGTAGCCGGTGCAGCAGCGAGGGGTCTGCGTCGGCCGGGTACACAACACCGCGCATGCCGCCCATGTAGGGCAAGCCCAGCCCTGGCAGCAGCACCTGCTGGCCGTTGATGAAGGCGGACGGGACGGCTAGCGTTTGCTGCTGCTGGCCCTCCACGAAGCACACCAGACCGTCATCGCTGCCGCTGCCAGCACCGCCGCCGCCGCCGCCCCGTGAGGTGCGCTGATAACGGCGCAGCCACTCCGCCTTGTCGAGCAAGGAGAAGCGCCCCTCCGTCTCGGCCTGCGCGCCGAGGTTCGGGTAATAGAAGTGCACCGAGATCCACGGCGGGCTCTCGTATAAGCACTGGTTCGGGTCCTGCAGCTCCGTGTGCAGGTGGTACTGTGGCCGCAGCGACTCGTCCGCGGCCTTGTACTCCAGCAGCGGCGTCGCGTGCAGCGGCGGCCGGCCGATGCAGACAATGTGCACCCGTTCCAGGCCAACGTCGTGCAGCCGCGCCGTGTTGACCTGTGCGAGGTTGTTCGTGACGCGATAGAGGCCTTTGCCGGCCGAAACGATTGTCACGGCATGGCCCGTCGTGTTGAGTCGCCGGTCCGTGCTGTGCAGGCCGCAGCGCTCCAGCACGATGCTGAGCACCTCCATCGTGTTCGAGTCCTTCGCGAGGACAAAGATGTCCTTCGGGGACAGCTCCGCGGCGGCCGCGGGCGGGGCGCGGCCGAGCTCGCGCAGCCGCTCCGCCACCTCACGCTGGACGCGGTTGACAAACACCTCACAGTGCAGCATGGCCTCGTGGCTGACGTCGACCCCGCGAGCCTCCATGGGCACCTCCAGCATGTGGAGCACATCGCGCTGCCCGTCGCGCAGGGCGTACGCCTCGCACAGGCGGCCGGTGAAGAGCACGCGCAGCAGCGGCCGCACCTTCCGCTTTGGCATCTCGCGCGAGAGGAACTGGCGGAGGAACTTCTTGAGCGCCCAGGCGACTGTGACGGTGCCATCCATCGTCGTGTCCCACATCTCGCGCGCAAGCTCGACGACGATGTAGTACACCGGCGAGCGCGACTGGAAGTTGACATGCGTCTCGGCGGTGATGACGCCGCACCCCACCCTGACCAGCGTCGGGCACCCCTGCCGCCGAGGGCCCCCACCCCCCACAGCGGCGGCCGTCGTCGGCGTGCCGGTCGCACCCGCCCCAGCCCCGGCACCGCTCGCGAAGCCCGACTCGCCGTCGAGCGCGCTGGCGGCGTGGTAGCTGCCCACCACGCTGCTCTCCTGCCGCAGCGGCGCCGGCGTGGCGGACCCGCCGCCCGCGACGGGGATGGCCGCGCTGGGCGACCCCACGCTGTTCGCTGCAGTGTTCGTGGGGCTGTGCGTAGGCTCCTCGCCCCCGGCCGCCACCGCCGCGCCGAGGTCGTAGGAGGCGTACAGGAGCTCGTTTACGCGCAGGCGGAACCCACACGCGACGAGCTCCTCGCCCGCGTACACGATGCGGTCGCGCAGCGTCTCGGAGATCATGAAGAGGTCTGAGCGGGAGAGGTACTGGTGCACGCACGACAGCTCCACATGCTGCAGGCCGTAGCGCTGCTTCACCTCCGCGTAGGTCGGGATGATCTGCGCCATCGCGCGCCCCTTCGCGACCTCGTTGATGAGCGGGCAGCGCGCGGTGAGCGCCTGGCTGACGCTGATGGCCCCGTTCGCGTAGGTCGCCTCGCGCTCGTTGAAGCACATGAGGCGGCAGATCCACCCGCCGGAGGGGTGCTCGTGCAGCAGCGACACGCCGCCGCCGCCACTGGGCGCTGCGGCTGCGGCGGCTGCGGCTGCGGCGACGGCAGCAGCTGCGGCGCCCACGCCCGCCGCGGTCTGCGCGCCGGCGGGGCTGCTGACCGAGGCGGCGGCGCTGTCCGCCATGGACATGGTGGAGGAGAGGGAAAACAAATCGACGTGCGAGGTAGCCCCGAGCCCGAGCGACAGCTCAATGTGACTGTTCGCGTGCGGGATCGCGCTCGCGCCCGCCGCAGCGGACGGCACCGCCGCCCCGCCGCCGCCCGCGCCGGTCGCGAGGGCGGGCGCGGCGAGGTAGGGACGCACTTCGACTACACATTCGACCAAGTGACTCACGTCGTCCCCGCCGCCGCCGCCGCCGCTACTGCCGCCGCCACTTCTGGAATCTTTTCGTGCGCCCTTCGCCACGTCGGGCACCCCGTCGCCGCTTTTGCGGGCCGGCACAGCGGCGGCGGCAGCTGCAGAAGAGGCGGGGACGCCGCCCAGCTTTGCTACGGAGAGGTTGAAGTTTTTAGGTGAGAAGAGAAAAGACGCTTTAGAGAGCTGCTCCGTGTGAACACGAAAGACCACCGCCACGGGGGCGTCGTTCTCCTCCTGAGCGCTATTCGGTTTGCTTGAAGGCCGATAGTGTCGACGGATGCCAACGCCTCTCATTTTTTCTGAGACAAGCAAACCACAAAAAAAGAGAAAAAAAACGTTGATGGCAACAATAGATATATCACTGAGTGTACTATAAAAACACGATTGAAAGGAGAAAACAAAAAAAGTGAAAAAGAAAAAGAGAGAGGGACAGAGAGAGAGAGAAAAAAAGAAAGAAAAAAATTTACATAAAAAAGTAGAGAGGCAGGTACTTACTTGAAGCTTGACGAAGCAGCTAAAGCCGAACTATTAAAAAAAACTATATTAAATAAAAATTGGGATACTAATGGCAGTATTGATGGTGTGTAGTGCGACATGTGCCTTGCCTCGTGTTTCGAGGCTTGCTGCGCACAACTAAATTGTATAGAAAAATACAAATCGTTGCTGCTGCGAAGAAAAAAAAAAAAAAAAACAAGGAGACAAAAGAAAAAAATGCTGCAGAAATAAAAAAATTAAAAAAAATAAAAAGTGGAACAGAAATAAAAATAATATTATTATCTTGCGCTGACATGCGTAACTGTCCGTATTTTTTTTTTTTTTTTGTAAATTACCCTTTTTATTGTTGATTTTTGCGCTCTCTTCAATGTTATTATAATCAACATTTACATAAATTTGCTGTTTTTTCAGCTGATTTAGGGCGTCTTAATGAGCCACTGCGCCGCTGTGTTGGTGTTGTTCACTTTCGATGCCACACGTCTCCGTCACGCCTTTTGTTGAAGTCTCTCTTCTTTTTGTCGTTCCTCCTGTTGCTGTTCTCATTTTGCTTGCGTATATGAGATGATTCAATAAATAAATAAACTATGGAAAATGTAAATAATAATTTTACACATATATATTTTTTTAAATATATATATTTAAAGAGCACATGCTTATATGTCTTTGCTGCCAGGGGCCTTAGATGCCCAGCGTGGCGATAGTTCGCTCCACCTTCTTCGCAATGCGCTTGTTCGGGTGTCCGTCGAGCCGCGCGCGCAGCTCCGCGAGGGAGCGCCGCAGCTCCGCCTCCCACCCCGCCACGCGCGCCGCGTCGTCCTGGCACAGCTGCTGCCGCGACGGCGGCGGCTCGTCGTCGCCTGGCGGCAGCGGCATCTGCAAGCCGCGGCGCGAGGTCTCCGAGATGAGCGGCCCCGCATCGTCGGAGCGGCAGGGCGAGTTCAGCGGCGACTTGGCGGCCGCGATCGCCGCGTGCAGAATTTTTATCTTGAGCGTCAGCGGTACAAGCAGCTTTGGGTACCAGCGGTTGCTGCTGGCCGTGTTGAGGGCAAAGCCGTCCCGCACGCAGTGCCAGACGGCCGGGTTGTAGCCCGCGGGGTACCCAGGCAGCAGCCCCGCCGTGATGTCAGCGGCGCCCTCTCCCTCCTCCTCGTTCTCGCTCGAGGTCGCGCCGCCGCCGCCGCCGCCGCTCGTGTCCACCGCCTTCTCCTCCGCGCTGTCGGGTGCCCCTCGCGCGCGCTTGCGCCGCGTGGGGCGCGGCCGCCGCTGCGGCGGTGGCGGGGGCTGCTGCGACGCTTCTTTCGTCGATGGCGGCGGCGCGGCGGCGGCGGTCCCGCTCACGTGGGCGGTCAGCCGGTCCACGTACTCAGCCGACGCGGAGCCGAGGGCCACCACGCGCGCGTACTCGTGCCAGGTCTCGAGCTGCTCGCAGTGCTGCAGCGCCGCCTCCATCTGCCCGAGGGCCATGCAGAAGTACACACGCTGCAGCTCCACCCACGTCCGGCGCAGCCACAGCTCCTTGCACTCCGAGGGCGTCCCGCACAGGTACTCCTTGTGCTGCAGCACGCTGTCCATGATGTTCAGCAGCACAAGCAGGCGGAGGCAGTCTATCGAGGAGGCCAGCGCCCGCTCCGCCCGCGCCGTCGCCTCCTGCGACATCTCTCCCGCGACGGCGGCGGCGGCGGTTGGGACGAAGGGCGTCGGCAGGCCGCCCATATGCTCCTCCCACGCGTTGCGTAGGAAGGCCGCCGTGGCACGCGCGACGCCCTCCCGCTGCTGCGAGGACCTGGGGGCAGAGGCAGCGGCGCGGCGGGCGGCGACGAGCGGGGAGAGCGGTCCACGCCCGCCGGCGGGGGCCGCCACCTCGTAGCGACCAAAAGCGCAGTTGCGCCAACTGAAGAACTGTACCCGCCGCTCGTCCGAGGCGCGCCGCCACGACGTGGCCGTCCGCTTGAAGAGCCGCATGAGCCGCTCCATCGCGTGGCCGAGGGCCTCCATGTTCCTGACGCGCAGCTCCGAGTCAATCATGAGGCGCACAATGCGGGGGAGCCGCAGCGGCGGCTGGCCCTCCGCCTCCACCTCCTCTTCCTCTTCCTCCGAGGAGTGCGGGAGGCGCCCTGGCGCGCCGGCGCGGTGGGCGGGCGGGGTGCTCAGCGGGAAGGACTGAATGTTCGAGAAGAAACTGGAGCTCCCGTGCGGGGACGAGGAGGAGGCGCGGCTGGACTCGTCCTCGTCTTCGCTCGTCGACGGCATCGAGATGAAGTTGGAGGCGAGGCGCAGAAAGCTCTCCCACTCGGACGTGACCATCTCGCCGTCTCGCTGCTGCTCTTGTGGACTGCTTGTCGCGGTCGTGGTGGCAAAGGGCTCCTCCTCGGTGGCCGTCGCCGCCGTCGCAGCTGCTGCCGCCGCCGCCTCCGGCACTAGCTGCAATGAGACGCCCGCGCTGTCCTCCGTGTACAAATTGTCCGAGGACTCGAGCAGCCGCCCGTCCGCCTCCCCCCACCGCTCGCGCGACGACGAGGACAGCGTGGAGTGGTCGTCGCTGGTGGTCGACGTGGTGGTGGGGGTGGCGGGGCGGCTGCCCGCCTCGCTCGTGCCGACGCTGAGCGCGTCGCGGACCTCGTCCCAGTCCACGTCACGGTAGAGTTCGCGGAAGCTGTTCTGGTCGTACTCGCGCATCTCCGTCTGGGCCTGCAGCAGTCGCTCCAGCGGCGTGTGCGGCGCAAGGAGCGACACGAGGTGACACTGGAACTGGTTGAGCGCGAGCAGGTGGTTCATGCAGCGTGTCTGCGTTTTGACCGAGAAGACGGTCGTGCCCTCGGGCAGCTCCGCGCCCGTGCGAGCGGCTGACCCGTCCCTCTCCTCCTCCTCCCCCTCCTCCGGCTCGTTGTCGTCGTCGTCATGGGCGGTGCGCGGGAATACCTGCAGAATCTGTTCCAGCACGCGGAGCGGCGACGCGCTCGTCGCCACGTCGCGCACGCGGTCAAGCAGGTCGGAGGCGGAGGCCGCCTCGCGCGGGGAGAGCAAGGGGAGGCCGCTGTTCGAGCGGAAGCGCTCCGTCGGCGACGCGCAGAGCGACGGCGCGAAGACCTTCGCGGTGTTGTCGATGCCGCACGTTACGAGCTTGCGCACCTTGGGGTGGTACAGCACCCCGTTCACCACGTCGCCGTCGCCGCGCGCGCGGTGGATGAGCTTGCCGGTCGCGGTCTCCCAGAAGTACACGCGGCCGTCGTCGCCGCCGGTGCACAGCACCGTGTCGTCCTCCATCCACGCGACCTCCTTGAACATCGTGTACCGGTTCTCGCGCCCGCGGAGCCGCGTGCAGCCGGCCGGGCGCACCACCGGCACCGTGTACCCGCACACACCACTGAGCCACGAGAGGCGCCGGTCCTGCCGCAGCTCGGCCGGCGGCGCGTCGAGCGCGGCCTCGACCCGCAGGTCGTACGGCACGAGGTAGACGTCGTCCCCGTGGTAGTTCACGGCGAGCCAGTCGCCGCGCTCGCTGAAGCGCAGCCCGCCGACGCCCTCCTCCTCCGTGTCAAGGACGTGCCGCCGCGCCTTTTGCGCTGGGCACAGGGCCGCGAAGGCGCGGAGGGCCCCCATGCGCACGTCGTGCAGGCAGACGTAGGCGCTGTCGGCCGCGGACGCGAGCGTGTACGGGTGCCGCTCGTGGGTCGCGAGGCAGTTGATGATTTGCTCGTAGCCGAGCATGGGGTTCCCCATGCTGAGCGGCATGCCGTCCTTGCAGCGCGTATCGACGCGCGCGAGGATGCCGTTGGAGTAGGCCACGTACGCCGTGTGGGGCCACCACCGCGATGTGGCCACGCAGCTCGCGTAGGCCCACTGCTTCATGCGCGTCATCGTGTGCCCCGTCTCCGTGTCGAGCAGCATGACAAGCCCGTCGAGGGCGCAGCTGATGATGCGCTCGCGGCAGTGCGGCAGGAAGCGCGCGTCGAAGATGTTGTTCGTGTGCAGCGTGGAGTACTTGCGGCGCAGGCCGAAGCTGAACGTGTCGAAGACGCACAGCTTCGTGTCGTCGGACCCGGTCAAGAGCAGCTCTCCGCTGTCGTCGATGGCGATGCTGTTGATGCAGCCATGGTGTCCCTCCAGCTCGCGCTCCACCTGCAGCGATGTGATGTGCGACGCGATAACAGTCGGCCTCAGCTTGCCGGCCGCCGGCGCGGCGGCGCCGCTCGACGTAAGAGGCGTGCCGTCGCGCTGCACATCGAGCGTGCGCACGACGGAGAGGTGGTCCCGTCGCAGCCGCAGCGGGTCGAGGCGGTAGAGCAGCTGGCTCTCATACAGAGAGCTCGGGAGGCAGTGCAGCCCTTGTGCCCCGCATGACAGCGGCGTGTTCGGCGGCCGCAGTGACCGGCCGTCCAGGTCGACTAGAGAGACATGATAATGCGGTGTGGGCGATATAGAAGGGGAAGGAAGCATAATAATAAAAAACGCTAAATAAAGATAACAATATATATATATATGGACGATAATTTTTAGTGAATATATATATATTTGACAGGCGAGGGGAAGAAAAAAAAAAAAAATAGAAATAAAGTAACGTGTAAAGAATGACTGAGGCAAAAAAGACAAAAAAATGATAATAAATATACGATACTATTAAATATAACAGAAATATTTATTTACAATAATAATATGCTTTTGTAACTTATATATGTATATACTTGCACTAGGAAGAAGAATAGTAAAAATTAAAAAACAGGAATGGGAAACAGAGAAGGAAGAAAAAAAGAATCAGTGTGTTTTGTAGAAATAGAAAAAAACATTTACTCATCAAGAATAATGCAAACTTATCTTATTACAAGCATTTAGCTCAATTTTGTTCAGTTGTACGCTCACACGCCCACACAACCACACACACACACAAACGCACGAGGTATAAGAGTAAACGCAAAAAAGTAAAGCGTATATTGTTTTTTTTATGTTAATTTTTATTTTTACTGAACATGAAGAAAAAAGTTTTGTTTTTTTTTTTTTTTTTCCTAAAGGTCGTTGTATGTTGTTACCATGCACAGCAAGTGGCTACAGTGAAAGTAACGAGATACGACTAAAAGAAAAAAAAAGGGGGAGAGAGGTCTTACTACTTCATTTCATTTTTTTTTTTTTTTTTTTTAGTATAGGCTTACATACATC
>AUXK01000192.1:0-12098 GCA_000482165.1 Strigomonas oncopelti | reverse complement strand
CTTCCTTTGACTTTCTTGTTCGAAATTGCATCGCTTTGGGTGCAGTCGAAAATGGTATGAAACTATATCGCGTGGTTAAAAGACAAATTTTTTTTTTACTTTCTTATATATTATGCTCAGTCATCTTTACTTGGAGTTTGAGACTCGCTTTCCTACATCGTATACATTGTCACTTACATTGCAAAAATTATATCGATACACTCAAATTATTAATAGAAAATCAACCTTTACATATATATATATATATATATGCAACTTTGTGTGTGCGCGCTTTATATAAACGCAGATAGCTAAATTGCTTTTTTAGAAGCCTTTTTTGTTTCTTAATTGTATATCACTTTGTCAAGAGTGCCTTTCTCGATTTTTTTTTGCTTAAATTTGTCCTCTGCTCTTCACTTTCTCACTTTCTTCTTGCTTCCCGTTCTGCTGTTTGCGGCTAGTTATTATTATTAATATAAATTTTTAAAGATAGCTACCCGTTTGCTTTTGTTTTTTCCACTTTTCATTATTTTTGCCACCTCAATATATATATATATATATTTCACGCACTTATTTAACAGTTATTTAGCTTAATAAAAAACAACATGCTTAAAACTCGCGCGCTGTATCAGTGGTGCGCACGCACGCGCGTGCTGAATGGCAACATCGTGAGCAAAGGAGCGAGTGCCGCCGCCGCGGGAGCAGACTCTTCTGCACCTTGCACTAGTGCGACGAGCCGCCAGGGAAAAGTCACGACGTGGCACCCTTTCGAGCGCGTGGGCAGCATCACCGACGAAGAGACGGGAGAGGTCTTTGCGATTGCCAACACGCGCGCCTTCGAGACGGTGCTGCCGACCATGCTGCGCACGTTGGAGGGCGCGCGCGTCAGCTTCACGGCAGACACGGAGCCCGAGGCCGACCGTGTAATCATCCGAAACCACGTGACGCCGATCACGGCGCAGAGCTACGCCGTGCGCCCGCCGGTAGACTTTCACAACCCGCTCAACAAAACCACCACCACCGGCGGTGGTGGCGATGAAAAAGAAAAAGGCGGAGACGGCGGCAACACCAGCGCGGAGGCCACCCGCTACGCCAAGGACATCGTGGTCGACATTAGCAGTCTGCCCGCCGACAAGCTCGTGCGGCTCAGCGGCCCGCTCGTCGACGAGGACGTGATTGCGCCGACGATGCATTTGAAGGACATGCGGAGCAGCCGCGTGCTGGACCGCGACACGAATGAGTATCTCCGCCTGAAGCGCCAGCTCGGCAGCGGGGCGCAGGCGCGCGAGGTGATGGCGGCGCGCCGCGCCCAGGAGGCGAAGGACGCGCCGCGGCGCGAGGTGGTCGCGCGGCAGGTGCACGGCAGCATCGTCGCGTGGTCGCCCCTGCACCGCAGCGGCGCGGTGCTTGAGGAGGGCCGCGGGGTCGCGCCCGACCCGGCGAGCACGGCGCCGGTGGAGGTGCACGAGAGCGCGGCCGGCGTCTCTATTATCCGCAACGTGCACTGCTTCCAGAGCGCGCTGCCGACCTCTCACACGCTGCTGCACCGCCGCGTGACATACGACAAGGTGCAGTACTCGACCCAGCCCGGCAAGTTCTTCGCCGAGGCGGTCGTCGTCGAGGGCCCACTCGCGTTCGACTCCAGCGTGGCCTCGGCGGAGGAGGCGCGGCTGGGGAAGGAGCGGGAGAAGCAGGAGGACCGCCTGAAGCGGCAGATGGGGACGGCCCACGTCTTCGCGGAGGACACGGCCGCCGCGGAGCTGCCGGTGCCGGAGGGCGAGGTGTACGGCGTCATCACGCGGTGGAGCGGCGGCCAGGGCACGCTGGAGAGCGGCGACGGGCGGCTGTACTATATCCAGTCCGCGGCGGACTTTGTGCAGCTCATGCGCGAGGACACGCACGGCATCCGCGGCGCGGTAGTGACCTTTCGCGTGGAGCGGGAGAACCCCCGCTACGCGCGCGAGGTGAACATCTTGTCCACCGCGACGAGCAGCGTGGAGGAGATGCGGCCGATGCTCGACCGCGTGCCGGGCAGCAGCGCGCGCGCCAAAAAGACGGTCGCGCCCACGGACCCGACCGCCGTGGTGATGGAGCCGAACGAGCTGACGGGGGTGCCTGTCCCGCGCAGCGTGCTGGTGGAGCCGGAGGGCGTCGCGTGGGCGGAGGGCACGCTCATCGCGTGGTCGCCCGTCGAGGGGCAGGGCATCATCCACGGCGCCGACGGCGAGCGCTACGTGCTGCGGGACCCGGAGGACCACGCCATCATGTACAAGGAGCGGAAGCACCTCTTCACAAAAGGGCGCAAGGTGAAGTTCACCGCCTACGGCGTGACGGGCCGCATCGCCTGCAACGTCGTGCCGCTCGCGGCCGAGGCGAGCGAGGCGGAGGTGCGCGACGAGGAGCTGCGTGTGGACGAGCCACAGTACTCGATGGACGGCAACGTGAACGAGGCCATTGCGAGTCCGATGAGCACGAGCTACTGGCTGAACCGCATGGACAAGGCTGGCTACGACACGGCCGAGATCAAGCAGCTGCAGAATCGCGCGCTCACCCTCGACGAGGACGAGGACGACGACGGCACCGAGGGCGGCAAGTTCCTAGATAGCGACGACCTTTTTAAAAAGGACCATTGGTGGAACGACCCAAAAAAGAATATACGGCTGCCGAACAGCGACATGACGGCCGGGCACCTCGCGCTGATGGGCCCCGCCTCCATGATGAACTTTGCGATGAAGGCGAAGGACCCGAAGAAGCTGGACAAGATGGCGCAGAAGTACAACGCACGGCTGACGGAGGGGCAGAAGGAGTACGCGTGGAAGCAGGCGAAGGACATGGCGCCCAAGTATGAGGCGCTGATTAAGAAGGCGAGGGCAAAGAACGAGGAGCCGTCGTTCTATTTCTTTTAGGCCGCGGCGACATTTAAACAAAAAACACACACAATCACAGGGACGCAGCTTACCGGGAGAAGGGAAAGGCTCTATTTTATGCTTATAAATGACTTCGTTTAAGCTCTGAGAAAAAAACAAGAAAGGTCATTGACACCAACCACTACCACCACCACAACAAAATCATAATAATAATAATGTGCTGTTGTTGTATACGACAGCGTGTATACTTGTACGTATAACCATAATTACACATCGTCGTTTCTCACCTTATAATACCCTACTTCTTTATTTCTAATACCTGTAATGCACGTAAATAGCTTTACTTTATTTATCCCACCAATATCCTATATCTTATTATTGTTATCATTATTATTATTTTGTGTAAGCTACAAGTTGCGCCTTTATTATGGTGTCCAAAACACGCAAGCAGCGACAGAAAAAGAAGGAGCTGCTCCGCGAGCATGGCGGCACGCTCCCCCCTGTCGTCCCGCTGCAGCCGAAGTCCATCCACCTCAAAAAGACGCGCCCGCGTATGAAAGGCAAGAAGAAAATTCGCCTCGGTCTGGAAAGCCCGATCGACATTTATGAAGGTTTTGATGAGAAGGAGGGCGTGCTGTGGCACTGCCCCAAGTGCAGCCGCCAGTGCCGCACGCTTGGGTTCTGTGTCGCGTGCGCGACGGGGAAGGCTTTCAAGCAGCACACGGGACTGACCATGTCGCGCAAGGTCGCGCGTAGCGTAGCCACTGTCTCCACCTCAGCGTTGACGAAAAAGTCGTCCTTGAAAAAGCTCAAGGCAAAGCGGAAATAATGAATAAAATTTTGCCCATAACTTCTTTCCTTGACTTGCTTACTATTTTTCTGTTTACGAAATGCTCCATTAAATAAAAAAAGAAAAGACAAAAATAAAAAAAAAGTACGAATAGAAGAAGACAAAAAAAAAATAATAGCAAATACTGCAAAGACTTTTGCGTTGTCTCTTTCGATCTGCAAAATACTTACGAAACGCCATAATGATACGTAAAATATAACATAACATAATATATATTATTAAGTAGATGCATGCATATTTATATATATATATATATATACATTTGCACCAAAGAAGTACAAAAATAATTGTACTACTTTTAACCATGTCTTTTGGTGCAAACACAGATTTTATGTTTTAACGCTGTTGGCTAAAATGTATTTACCCACATGAATAAATGAACTGCTTTAGAGACTGCTTTCCGTTCTCCCTCTTTCTCTCCGAATTTTTTTTTTCCTTTTTTTGCTCTCTCTCTCTGCTATTGTATAAAAGTGCAACTGTACACTTCCGCCTGGCACCTTAGCTATTTGAGCAAAGTGCAAACAAAGCAAAAAGATAAATAAAAAACAAAAAAAGAAAAACAATGAACCCTGTTGTGCACTCTGAGCAGCCAGCCGAACACGTGACGGTGGACGGGTGGGCCAGCGCGGACGCGAAAGCCCCCGATCTGCTCGAGCAGGGGCGGGGCGCCGTTCCGGCAGTGGCTGCCACCGACGCCACCAAGCGCACGCTGAAAGGCAAGGACGGCATCTACTATTCCACCGTCAGCACATCCGACCTCATCGACGAGAACAGAGCGGCAATGGGGGTGGACCCGCTGGAACGGCCCACCTCCCCGTATGCGACCCCGACGGTGCCGCGTATGCTGCTCCTGCTGCTGCTGCTGTCCGCCGGCGCGCAGGGCTTCTCCTCCACCGTGCTGTCTTTTCTCATTCGCCAGGACCTCGGCTTCGAGCCGGGCCAGGAGCAGCAGTACTGGGCCTACGTCGGCGTCGTCGCCCTCTTCCAGCCCGTCCTTGGCTGGATCTCCGACGTCTTCGTCGTCTGCGGCGAAAAAAGGCGCCCCCTCTTCATCTTCTGCGTCGCGCTCAACACAGCCATTTATTTCGTCTACTTCATGCTCCCCACCTGGATCGCCAGCTACCGCACCTTCGTCGGCCTCTCCCTCGTCAGCCAGTGCATGATGATGGGCACCTACATCCCGCTCAACGGCATTCTCGTCGAGCTCGGCCGCCACGACGCCGAGACGACGGAGCAGAGCACCGCGCGGCTGGGGGCCATCATGGCCGTCGCGATGGTGTGGCGCTCCGTCGGCAGTCTCGGCGCCTCGCTGCTGCACACCCTGCTCGTTCTCTTCTTGTCGAACCACGCGCTTATCCTTGTCGTCTGCATCGAGTTCTTGCTCCTCATTTTAGTTGTCCTCCGGCTGCCCGCGCCGCTCTTCGCGCGGAGCAGCGCGGCGCAGCACAACTTTGGGCGGCGCGCGACGGAGTGCTGGGGGCAGTTCCGCCGCAGCTGCAACCTGCGCCACCTGCACAGCGAAGGGGTAGTCTTCTTTCTTGTGCTGTGTTTTGTTTTCTTCTACACCTTCATGCCGGACGCGAGCACGGTGTACGCGAACTACACCTTCACTGTGTTTAACATCCCCAGCTGGGCACTCTCGCTGTCCTACACGTGCGGCTCCGTCGGCGCCATCGCCGGCGCCTACGTCTTCAGCCACTGGATGAAGCGCCGCGCCGCGCAGGAGGCGAGCGGCGGCACGCCCACCTCGATGTTTACCATCTTCCTCCTTGGCAGCTTTGCGTGGGCGCTCGGCTACGTGACCAACCTGCTCCTCTGCACCGGCTTCGTGACCGAGGTGCTGCACCTGCCCCCTGCCGTGTACATCTCCGTCGACAGCTTTTTCGTGTCCATGTTTGTGCGCTTCGCCTTCATGCCGACGCTGACGCTGGCCGCCGAGCACGCGCCGAAGAACTTCGAGGCGACCACGTTCGAGGTGTTTAGTGTTGTCTCCATTGTCGGCGGCACGTGCTCCTCTCTGCTGACGAGCCGCGTGGTCGATGCACTGCATATCAGTCGGGCCGACTACGGGCCGCTACCCACTCTTATCGGCATCTCCATTGTGTGCAAACTGCTGCCGATCCCCCTCGCGTACATCCTGCCGAAGCGCGACCGGTCCGAGGAGAGCACGGACGTGATGGTGGAAAACGAGGAGGTAAGCGCGCGAGAGGTGTGAGAGAGGAAAGGTGGGTTTCATATCGAATTTGCTCAACTCCAAAAAAAAAAAAAGAAAATACGAATAGAAGCATTGCAGATTTTTTTACTTATCTAATCCTTATTTAGAAAAAAAAAAAAGAAATCCTGTGCACGCGAGCACATTTTAATTGTTGCCACTGGAGAGTATTCACAACCATCTAACACTTTCTGTTTGCCCCTTCCTCTTCTGTTTTCTTTTGCCAGCACTGTAAAATTAATATAGTTGTGTTTAATTATCCGTAGTGGTCATGAACGGCGTTGTGGAAGAGTTCAAGAGAGCCCATGCGGAGCTTATGACTGCGCTGGGCATCTCTTCTTGGCAGGACATCAAAAGCCAGTTCATCAAGTCGAATGCAGAGGCCCTTATAACAGAAGTAAAGGACTTCTTTGCCGCCATTGACTTTACTGAACCCTTTTTTCTCTGGCTTCTTGGATTTCACGTTCTCCTCTTTGCCTTCGCATGGTACATGACGCACGGCAAGAAGGTCTCGGAGGAGCGGCTGCTTGCGACGTGTGTGGCTATTGCGGCGCTGGCGCTGGCGGCGCCGTGGGTCAACCGTTTTGGCGACGCCCATGCGGCGGCCATCTTCAGCGAAGAAAACAGACTCTCTGGCACGCAGGTAAACTACTTTGACGAGGCTGGCATCTTTATCGCCGTCTTTTATTGGTTTCCACTAGTGGTGCAGGTGCTGTGGTTGATGGGCCGCCTGCTCTGGCGCATGGTGAAGTTGATGGCCGCAGCTAAGCACAAACAGCTGATGCGGGAGTGTGCTGCGGCATTGAAGAAAAGCGAATAGGCAAACCATAAAATATATACGGGTACAACGATAACTACGCTGCCCGACTACAGCCTACCCCTCTTTTTTTTTCTGTTGTTTCTCTGCGCATGTGCTGGAGTTGTTTACTTCTATTTTGCTGTCTCTAATGCTATTCTTGTTGCGACGTTGCACAAGAAAACACGCGAGAGTTGTTTAGAGTGCGCACGTATTTTTTTTTTTTTTTTGTTGTTTTTCTTTTTTCCTCTTCACTTTTGTGTGAGTGAGTACGTCGCCATCTATGCTTCGACTTGTATAAGTCGTTTAATTTTCGCTTTCTCCCTCCCCCTTTACTGTATTGTCTTTTGTTTTTAAGCATATATATTTATCCCCTCCCCATTTTCATGCGTAGCCCTCGGTCGACATGAGTTCCTGGCTTTCCGTAGAGAACTTCATGTACAGCCCGGTGGCGCGTTACTGCCGCTGGGGCCTCGTCCTGTTTGGTGTCTTTGGTGTTGGCAGCGACTACTACCTGACGCACTACTACCGCGCGTTCGACCCCGCGGAAGGGCAAAAGTATGTCATCGACTGGAGCCCCATCGGCCGGCCGCGGTGCCAAATGCTTTTGATACCAAACAACTACTACACCAACTACAGCCCGTGGACGCCGAAGAACGGTGACGTCGTGATCGCGCGGCGGTTTGAGGGTGAGCCGCGCTTCATGCAGCTGCTAAACGGCCGCTTTGTCGAGCGGGAGACGTGCGGGGTGGTGCTGATGCGGCCACTGGAGGAGGTGGAGGCCGAGCGCGCAGCGGCGGCGGCGATGCGCGAGAAGCTGGTGCTGAAGATGAGGTCGACCAACGGGGCGTGACCTTCCTGCGTGCTAGAGTGGTGGGTGATTTGGTGAAGAGAGAAGGACAAAGATAGAAGGGCAGCAGGTTGCACCTTGTGGTATATGTGCGACTGCTTTAGTCGACAAAGACACAGGTCAATAACTTTTAACTTATCTGTCACATTACAGTAAACAATAACTTTTAACTAATTTTTATGTGCTTGTTTATGTAAAGTGTGTGAACGGTCTTTATAGTCATTGCAACGACTCGATATCATAACTAAGTTTCATGTCTTTTAATTACTTTTTCTAAAAACTTTTTTCTCTTTCTTCTTCCTCCTTCACCTCCCCTGTGTGTGTTCGTCCTTTTTTTTTTCAATTACGCATATTTTTACATGTTGTTCTCTAGTGCCCCAGTGAAACTTACATGCTCACATGTACCCGTGCGCTGCTCCGCAAGGGGGTGCACGGCGGCGCCGCGAGGGAGTTCTTTAGTCAAAACCGCGCCCACATCATCGCCGATCTCAAAGCGAACACGAACGACAAGAGCCTCGCCGGCTGCGTGGACCCCCGCATCCGCCCGCTCGTCGAGCTGGTCAACAGCGAGGCGATGCCGCTTTATGTGACCAGCAGCTCCTGCTCCGGCCGCATCTCTCTTTTTCATTGCGGCAAGTGTGAGGCAGGGGCGGAGGCGGGGGCTCTTTCTGCTGCCGCTGCCGCTGCAGCCACACCGGCCGCCACGGAGCGCAAGCGCGGCAGCTTTGGCAAAGGCACCCTCTTCCAGTCGCACGACCCCCTGCCCGATGTGGGGGCGGCGGTTGAGCAGCAGCTGCTGCCAGCCCTCGCGGCGCACTGGGCGTGGCGGAAGGGGCTGCCGACGACGCCGCTGCTGTACAAGACAGAGGTCGTTCAGCTCAAGTTCGAGCCGATGATTCTGCACGTCCTCTGCGCCGATGTCGACGCTGCCGCGGCGCTGCTGCAGTGTGCGAGCGAGGCGGCGCAGACGACGAGTGGGATCATCAGCTGCTCGCGCGGGACCGCCGAGCACCGCAAGATCACGTGCTGTCTTACCTCCCCGGTCGTGACGGACATTCATCTTTTTAGCGAGGGCAGGTGGATGCTGAATAGCACGGACTTTAGCTCAGGTGGAGGCGTGGCTGCGGAACCCAGTGTTTGGCCGTACTTTCTGACGCGGACGGTAGAGCACATTAATGAGCTGTTTAAAGAAAACGAGAAGCGAACGGAGCGGCTCATGAGTGAGATTAAGAAGCGGCTCATTGACACTAAATAAACGATACACATATACATGCGTACTAAATAAAAAAAATATTAATTTTCACATCACACACAAAAAAAATAATATTAAAATCTTGTATTATTTAGTTATATATAATAATACAATATAGTTATTGTGATGTACGTAGGGCTCTTTGTTACGTGAATCAGCTAAACAGTTTTTTTGTTTTTTGCTCTATCAGCTTAAATTGTAATTAAAACAAACAAACAAAAAATAATCTGATTTCTATACTTACTTTTCTTTCCCCCTTTCCTCTTTCTCAAAAATGAAAAAACGATTAAAAGCACCGTTGCACGCATACAGACAGATATATAAATTGCGCGAAACGTATAGCATATATTACATATAAAATAATGGAGAATGTGACATGGAAAGTGTACGACAGTGAGTACAAACTGTCCGAGATCCTGACTGAGGCCGCCCGTGCCTGCGTCGCCTCCCGCACTGCGCAGCCCAAGTCTTTTCTCACTAACTACTTTCAAAGCATCACCACTCTAGGCAAGCCGAAGATGCTCACGTGCAGCCGCTGCTTCACCTCGGACGGCCAGCTCGGGTTTGAGATTCGGGCGCGGCTGCACACGAACACAGAGGGCTGCACTCACGCCTGGCCTCTCCTCTTCAAAGCGCACCGGCGACGGCGGACGCGAAGGACAGCTCCATCACTGCGCCTGCTGTGGCGGATGCCTCCACCGCGGGAGGCGCCGCTTCCGCCACCGAAGCCCTCAGGAACGACATGGCCACACACGGGCTTCTCAACGAGATGGACCTGTACGTCCAGGAACACCTGCTGCCCCAGCTGCTCACCATCGGCGTGGCGGAGCAGGCGCGGTGGGACAGCGTTTTGCGCGGCTCTGCGGATGTGTCGGCGCGGGCGGTGCTGCCGTGTGTCACCTTCGCCCTCAGCTTTGTGGCCGCGCAGACGGCGGCCGGCAACGCGTCGCGGCCGCTGTACGAGCACCTTCGCGGTCTCTATATAGAAACCCAGCGCCACGCCTTCAGCCAGGGCGGTGCCCTAGAACTGGACGGGCACGGCAACGGGAGCCCCACCGCGGAGGGCGGGCCGGTGGCGGCGGCGGCGGCTCTCCCCCGCGCGACGCGCCGCGCTTCCCTCTCGGAGGACCGCTTTACGCTGCCCCGCCTCCTTCTCCCCCTCTTTGGGCAGAGCGAGGACGCGGCGAAGGCGGGTGTGGCGCTGCACACCCTGTATCTTATCCCTGTGTGCCAGGACACGGCCGGCAAAGGCATTGTCACCGAGAGCCAGTGGGAGAAGCTGTTCGTGGCCTACCAGGTGTGCAGCCGGCGGTGTCTCTACCGCACCCGCGGGGACGGCGCCTACGTGCTCGAGGGCCTCGAAAACCTCAGTGACGCCGTCGACGTCGCGCGTGAGATTGTGACGGCGGCGGGCCTCACCGTCGGCACCGATGTCAGCCTCGGGCTGCGCGTCGGTACGGTGGGACATTTTGTGGAGCCGGAGGCGCTTGTGGCACACACCGGGAAAGGCAAGAAGGCGGCGGCGAGCGCGGCCGCGGCAGAGCCGACGAGCGCGACGTGGATGTACACACTGTTCCACGGCGAGCCGGAGGTGTCGAGCGCGCAGCTGGCCGTGTACATACAGCAGCAGGTCACGCTCTGCGAAGGCGCCGTCGTCTACCTTGAGGACACGCACGAGCTGCGCGACGCGGAGGGGCACCACCGCCTGCTCAACGGTTTGAAGGACACCTGCGTGCTCTCCTGCCGCGGCGCCCTCGCGACCCCGCAGCAGGTCGATACGGTGCTCGCGGAAAGCGCGGCTGGCGCCCTGCACACGAGCTGGGCGCTGCCAGCGAGCCAGCTCTACTCGCTCAGCTGGCTTTTCAGCGTGCACCAGCGCTGCACCGCGGCGGCAGACCACAGCCTCGCGTTTGTGCTTTCTGCGATGGAGGGCTGCTCGCCGGCCGACGCGCTCGACCTCGCGGTGGCGCTGGGCGCCGGCTTCGTGGAGGTCGGCGGCCTCTCCCGCACGAGCGCTGGCACCGCCGTCGCGCGGTACCTGCGCCTGCAGGCCGACCTCACCGCGCAGCACCGCCTGACGGACTTGCCGGAGCTTGCCCAGTTCGCGCCGACGCAGAAGTTTGACGTACCCACCGAGGAGGTGCCTGAGATAAAGCGGAAAACGGAGAAGAAAAAGAAAAAGTAGAATTGCCGAATTTGCCGGGATGTGCTTCTCGCTCTACTCTTTTTGTTTTTTGTTTTTTGTATCGCTTTTTTCGTGCTGCCCTCTCACGTGCGGAATGCCACACATGTAAATGTAAATATATATACAAACATCGACATTATTTTAAAACGACACTAATGCGACTTTTTGCCGTCTGGTAAAAAGGTAATTCCTTTACTTTTTTTTTCTTTCTCTTCTCGTATTACGTGCTTACTTTTTTTGTATAGAGCATTTTGCCTATTTTTTTTTTCTTTTATATATCTTTTGCGAAATTTGTCTTTCCCCTCTCTCTCTCTTTCTCGAGTTTTGCTATTAAGTCAACATATTTTCCCTTTTGCCCTACCACCACCACCACCAACATCAACAACTTCCACATACACACCTCAGCATGTTCCGCACTTCGAAGCTGGTTTGCCGTGTCGCGCTGCCCACGCTGGCCCTCCTCGCCCCCCGTAAGCCCCAGAGCGTCATTCGCTCTCCCGCGTACAAGGCGGAGGAGCCCGTTGTCGCGGCCCCGGCCGCGCAGGGCGTCATCCCCGCCCTGAAGTCCGCCGCGGCGGCCCCCGTCGTGAAGGCGAAGCGCGCGGCGGTCAAGACAAGGAAGGCGGTGGCCTCGACGGCGCAGAAGGCGAAGAACTCGAAGACGGTCAGCAAGGCGAGGAAGACGAGGCGCCTGCTGAAGAAGCGCTTCGTTAAGAAGGCGAACCGCGTCGCCAAGCTGGCGAAGAAGCAGAAGAAGCCCGTGCAGAAGGGCAAGAAGGCGGTGAAGAAGCAGGCGGCCCAGAAGAAGAATGCCGCGGCGAAGACCGCGAAGAGCGTTGCCAAGAAGTAACTACAATAAGTGATGAAAAAAGCAATCAGCTGTCCTTTAACTCAGTCAGCGACAATGCTCAGACAGAAAAAAAAAAAAAAAAGTAACGACTTGATCATTTCTTCATAAGAATACGTCTTTGCCGATAGAATTATAGAGTGTGCGAAGAAGTGGAACGGTGGTGGTGCAAAACAACAAAAAAAAAAAGGAAAAAGAAGAACGAGAAGAGTAGACTAGTTAAAAAAAAACGGAACGAAAACAAAAAAAAGAAGAAATAG